>OZ024917.1:32395977-32663477 GCA_964017125.1 Flabesymbios commensalis | reverse complement strand
GGTATATTGAATGTCTGCACTTAAACACCCAAGGTCAAAATGAACGAGATATATTATTAGCTGCAGCCTTGAAGCCAATGATCAGGATAATCAATAGAGGCTTTGGGGACAGTTGATCACCAGATGGCAACACGGACGATCACAATTTTTTTTGTATAAACCATGGAGACCAAAGGTTTTAAATACCTATGTCATGGGTCTACTATGACCATTATACATTTTTAATTCCTTCAGTGCGGAGACCGTTTTTAGACGTCAGCATCTGACGTCTAAAGACGGTCTTCGCGCTGAAAGCATTTTGAAATGCCAATTTTTTTACCCACAACCTAAACAGGGGGTTCAAGTGGGTGAAAATTATTATTTGAATAATTTGAGACCACACATTTGCACACTCATTTAATTCCCAATAGTAGTGAGTTGACTATAATAGTCGTGCTTAGTGGTATAATGACTACCTTATTGGTCATCGTTTAAATAACAACTGAATGATGCGCGATGATTATCCGATCCAGTCACATGACAGACTGTGCCATTTACCAATAATATTATTCAGGATAGACTTTTATATTATAGATAGCTCAATGGGTTGATATCCTCCATAACTAGCTTACAGCACTTAAAGAGTTAATTTCTGACACAGCACTGCTATAGCTTTCATAATTCGTTACTTCACTCCCACGCGCAGTGCCATTCGCCCACTCACTTAAAGCCTGCCCCCCGGCAGATGTGAACCGCTGAATCAGTGAAAAAGTACACCCATGCAGAGCTTAAATAGTTAAGCTGTTATATAAAACACTGGTAAGACTCCCCTGGTTTACAGATTACATTCTCGCTCGTGCGGGGGGGGGGGGGGAGAAGGGGGTCGGAGGGGGCGTCAAGGCAATCTTGTATACCAGTATTCTGCTCTGAAGCCAAACGGCAGTATCTGCCTAATTGTGTAAATGAATATCACATGCGCCAACCTTATATAATAATTAGATTGCTGCTGGTCAGTCGCCGTTGACCTATAGCCGCATTCACATTACCGTCGTGAATGATTTTCGCTGATTTCTCAGTCAATTCTCAAGCAATTGTCATACAATTTTACAAGCACTATTTTGAACTATATCATAGTTCAAAGTTAGTCTATTTAACATGTCGTAAATAAAGTAATGTCGCCCTCTATAAACCCATTAACTTCGCCTCATAATTCCATCACATGTCAAATGGTCAAACTTTTGAAATACCTTTTAAAACTTCGCAAAATTGTCGGAGTAATCGGCCCATGACAAAAGTGTGTGCAAAATTGGCTCAGAATTGACTGAGGAATCTGTGAAAATCATTCTCCCTGGTTAATGAATTTAATGCGAATCTGAATCATGTTGAGATGATGATGGGCCAACGCCGCAGACGGCGAGCCAACAACAACTCAACATTGGTTTAACATGTCCTGATTGCTGGGTTGTGGCGAGTGGCGAAACCCTTACAGCGCTGAAATATTGTTATATAAACAAAGATACTAATGTATTTTTTTCACTTTTGAAGTCATAAAACTTTATTATTATTTACTACTTCTATGACGATGGTTTTTGAGCTTGTATAAGCAAGCATATTGCCTGTTCTCAGCTAACCTGCCATATTGTACTATTTGTTTAATTAAAGGTGATCTATCACCCCTTATATAGTATGAATAAATTTGTGAGAAATAAATCAAAGTTGCCACAAGATGGGGCACAAGTGTTTCCTTATATGGGGTGATTGGCCAATGATAGCCAATCACCCCCATATATGGGGTGATTGGCTATCATGTGACCCTCCCAGATGGTCACATGATAGCCAATCACCCCATATAAGGACATAATTATTCATACCATATAAGGGGTGATAGATCACCTTTAACTCAAATGTATCCAATGTACATGTACTGTGTATGGCGCAAACATAAACAATTGAATGTCTTAATTAGTTGTTTCCATTTCAATTGAATACCTATGTTTTGGGTCTACGGCCATTGTAAATATCTTACTCTTTCAGTACGGGGATCGACTTTAGATGTTTTGACATCTATAGATGTCAGATTCTGGCGAGAATATTACGTCTATAGACGTCAGATTCTAATGTATAAAGTCGGTCACCCCCTTTAACTTATAAGTGCCATTTTCTAAAAAATATAATTTCGTGCATACCATAAATAAATTAGATTTTAATGTGAGTTATTTTCCTATAATGATGTTCAATAGAAATGGTGTATTTGTAATATAATACAATTATATTAAACCCTGTCAGAATTATTGCCAACTACATTATAGCTTTTGTAGACAGCTATTTGTTCGTATTTGCTTACTAGATTGAAAAACAATTTCTATAAAGAAAATATATTAAGTCCCCCCACACAATAAGGTGGGGGGGGGGGGGAGCTGACAAATTATCACACCCCCTTGAGATCAGTGGTGTCTGAATGATCTCTTCTATTTCTCATTGACAATATGTAGACATGTCCTTAGACTTGTTTCGAATGGTGAAAATGAATGATGGCCTAACGTGTTTAACTTCAATAATTTGTCAAGGCTTCCAAGCGGAATTATAGCCCGATATATCAGATATTGCATGGTCAGTCGGTAAATAAGTGACCAGGTAATCAGATAATGAGATAACACGTGTAAACCGACAGGAGAATCAAAACAGGTCAAGGTGACCCAGTCAGCAAAGCCAACACAGAATGCGGAGCTAGCCCGATGCTGGCAGTGCTGCTTGTTTGTCCGGTGGGATAAGTTTGCCAGAGAAGACATGATACGTTAAATCAATGTTGATTTAATGCTGGGCCAGGTTCTGCGACGCTGGCCTAACATTAAATCAACATTGAAACGATGTGTGATGCTTGCTGACTGATTAGCAGCGCTGTATTTGATATCTATATCAGAGGCTTGGCCTTAGAAAATGTCATCAACTTTACTCAGCCTGTGATAACAGCTTGGCTCGGGTTTCAAGGTCTCTGCTACCAAGGATACTAGTGTTCTAGTATCCTCGCTGCTACGCTGGTCAGCAAAGCAACATCTGCTTACTTGTAAAGTAAGCAGGTACTGTCTTTTGGTTCTGCATGGTAGTAATACTTTATAGACCGAAATGCGGACCACTATGATCATCATCATAATTATATCATATTATAATCGATATGACCAGGGTATATTAACCAAGAAATAACATGATAACTGCACATTCATTAACAAGCGTTAATAAACAGTACGATGGTATGGTATGGTATGGTATGGTATGGTATGGTATGGTATGGTATGGTATGGTATGGTATGGTATGGTTTGGTATGGTTTGGTGTGGTGTGGTGTGGTGTGGTGTGGTGTGGTGTGGTATGGTATGGTATGGTGTGGTGTGGTGTGGTGTGGTGTGGTGTGGTGTGGTGTGGTGTGGTGTGGTATGGTATGGTATGGTATGGTATGGTATGGTATGGTATGGTATGGTATGGTATGGTATGGTATGGTATGGTATGGTATGGTATGGTATGGTATGGTATGGTATGGTATGGTATGGTATGGTATGGTATGGTATGGTATGGTATGGTATGGTATGGTATGGTATGGTATGGTATGGTATGGTATGGTATGGTATGGTATGGTATGGTATGGTATGGTATGGTATGGTATGGTATGGTATGGTATGGTATGTGGCGTGGCGTGGCGTGGCGTGGCGTGGCGTGGCGTGGCGTGGCGTGGCGTGGCGTGGCGGGTGTGGTGTGGTGTAGTGTAGTGTGGCGTGGCGTGGCGTGGCGTGGCGTGGCGTGGCGTGGCGTGGCGTGGGTAGTGAGGGGGCTTCGGGACAAATTTCACTGATATATTTACATGCCGGACATGTTGAATTTGGCATGCTGTTAGATATATACTTGAAAAATAATCCTTGCTCCAAAGAATTTGCCCATTATTTGACCATAAAATTGTCAAAAATCCAACATGGCCGCCATTCACTCAAAAAATGTTGTTTATGTGATAATTGAAACTGGTAGTATTATTTTTCATAATGTTTAAAGCAGCTCGCATACTGGTTTGTGATTACTAAAACTGTAGTGTATATTTTTTCACAGAAAACAGACACTTATTTGAAAATATGTTTTTTCAAGCAGTAAATCATTGAAAATTTAATGAAAATCAAAATGGAAATTGTCCTGGATTGACATCCTCTGTAACGTTTCTGAGTGGGTTCATATCATGCTTTATCATTACAGGTGCATCTGCTTTCTTCATAAGGAGAGGAAGTAGAGATACATTACCCTCGCACATAAAGTGTCACCCTCAGATGACCAGTGGGCGATGCTCATCTTCTCAGATGACAGCAGATTCAATTGTCAATCACGATGAGCGTGTTAATGTTTGGTTTACCCATGATGAAAGGCTCTTCCCAGAGTGCCTGTCTCAAACCCAGACAAACACCACCCACTCCGTCATGGTGTGGGGATGCATCGGTTGGGGTGTCACTTTATGTGCAAGGGTGGTGTATACTGGCAAGTGGATTGATTTGTTCAGATTGCATTGTGACGTGATATGTAGCCAATGAGATGGCATTGTATTGTCCCGTTCCAAGACCTGTACGGATCTGCTGAACGGATATAGGCCTATTAGCAGCTTTCATGTACACGACAGGAACATATGATCCTGACAATGAAGGTTTTATGTTTTTTTTGTACCTTTTAAAACCCAGATTGTGTTCCATATATGCCAAACGTTAGTACGCATGTGTGCCGACCATTCCCATGTCTCATTATTTTTATCGCTTTCGCTGTTATTTTCTTTATATGAAGGTCAGATAGTTTGAACAAAAATACATCGTCTTCAACACATGGCTCTCTGTGAGAGACAAAGGTTCTAGCTTTCGCTTTCTTAATGTCTACATGTGGATTGTCATTCTGATTTCGGACAAACGAGCGATACCTATTTCCATAAATTGTCAATTTTAAAGCATCATAATATCTTTTCATTTGAGGGCATGACAGTTGCATGGTGATAACACCTCGACAGATAATACACGCATCCCAGTCTATGATTTTTATGCTATGTGATATGTCATACAAGTAACTATTATCAGGTGGAGGAAAGTACCTTTATTTTCAAGGGGGGTGGGGGAAATCACACGGGTGAAAAATACACAAAAAACATGGTGTTTGCGTACGATTTTATTCACCCCCTTGTATGCATGGTATGGTCTGAAAGCACAAATTTAAAAAATAGCACAATAATTTTATCATTTATTATATTCGATTGTTTTAAGCCGTTTAGTCCATTGCAGAGTCCATCTACGCTTACATAACATAGATGAGTAACACCAGTCGCAGAATAAATGTTAAAGGGACCCCTTGGGATGAGGCATTTTTCATGTTGTCAATTTAAAAAAATAAATTTATATGAAGCTATATAACCTACTGATCTTAACTAAAGATACGAAAAAGTCCAAAAACAATTTTAAAGCACCAAGACGTGGAAATATGTTGTGCAAAGTGCTGTATATTGCTGACTTGTTTTGTTTACAAGGCAAAATACGACCTGGAAATAAAACTATTTCACTCTTTTTCGGTGCTTTAAAATTGTTTTTGTGCTTTTTTTGTATTTTTATCAGTAGGCTATATAGCTTCATATAAATTAAATTTTCACAATTGAAAATGTCCTATCCCACGGGGTCCCTCCCTTTAAAACATGTGTACTAAAAATATGTAATTACAATACGATTGAAACTAAGAAAATAGAAGATTCATATTTTGATCGACATGCCTACTTGTTTTCAGTAAAATCAACCGTATTATTTTTACTATCAATTATTGGAAAAATCAAACCTAAATTAAATGGATTCTATGGAAAGAAGGACCAGAAATTGTGTTTCATGAAAAAATATTTGTTCTTGAACACTTCCGATGACAAGTATGCTCAGAAAAATAACAGCTTAAATCAACATTTAATTAAGCGGATTTTATACGATAAAACATGATCAATTTGGTTTGATGAGAAATTGTTCTAGACTCTTTTGTTACAGCTCTTTACGCTTCATTTGAATACCTATCCTATGGCTCTACGGCCTTTATAAATGTTTTAATTCTTCCAGTGCGGCGATCGCCTTTAGACGTTAGAACCTGACGTCTAAAGATGTCAGATTCTGACATCTAAATACGGTCCCCGCGTTGAAAGGGATAAAGTTACAGACCCGAATTCCAGATGTCAAAACGGTTAATGTTGACTGTGATCACCAGACGTCCCTGTGTGTAGGCCTTCCTGAGCACCAGTCTGCTGATGACGCGCAGACATTCCGCAAGTCAAAAAACATAATTATATAATATGTCTACGTAGTATGCCATACTGCTTGTATTTCAAATTGAATATTTGTTTTTTAATTTCAAAATAAACTCCTATAATCATTTTAAAGAGATCTGAAATGTGTATTAACCCTTTAAACCCTCACGATGCATCAAAGCATCACTTTAAATCTCTAACGATGACCTAATGTCCTAAAAATTAGGGGTCTTGGAAAAAAAAATAGGGAACAAGTTAATAATAACAATCGTTTTTGTTCCATTTGTCACCCACTTTAAGTCATCTTCATCCGCTACAAGTCGAGAATTGTGACCGCAATTCGCGGCTTGTAGTGGATGAAGGTGACAATGGTAAATTCAGGCTTGAAAGGGTTAAGTCAGCACGCTTTACACACCAATGTATTCAACCTTCTCGTAGCGAGCACACCGCCTCCTCCTTTGTAACAGATTTTTTTTTAATTAGTTTTGGGCGTCAATTCCTATATTAAAAATATACCGTTTCTGTATTATTTTTAGATTATTCTCTTTTTGTGCACGGAGTAGGGTCACCAGTACTGCTCTGCGAAGCCGAAAGGCAGTATCTGCTCACTTGTCAAGTGGGCGGATACTGCCTTTTGGCCTTGCACGACCGTGTAGGCCTATCCACATCTGAATACGTGCACACCTACACACTTGTTACATGCACAATCTTTAGATTACATCATATTTTTTATATATTTATTCATGTTAAAATCAATCTCAAATTTTCTAAGGAAAATAAGAGAACGTCAGCCACCACCCTCCTCCTAAACATTCAGGCACGTCGTCCATAAGGACGTCCTGGTTATTCTCACGTCAAGGTCAAAGTCTAAAATATCACACCACATCCGGCAATCCTAGTTTGTCTGGACCGAAGGAAGTGTGAAATCCTTGTCACGGGACACAATCCCGCCAAGTCTAGAACAACCATCAATATTATTATTATTTTACTTTTTATTCTTTAATAAGTAGACATCCCGTGAATAATAAATGTCATGTAATAATATAGGGACTCCCCTCGTGGCTGTTCCAGTACGTGGCAAGGATCCCTGCGGTATTCCTACCTACCCTAGCCATATGCCCTAGCTGTTGCAATATTTAGAATTTGTTTTTAGTTGTATTCAGGTCAATGGGCGTCATAAACAGCAAACACGAGACTTCGATCCAATGCTGGGTTGATGTTGACCCACCGTCTACGAGGCTGGCCCAAGTACAGCAACCCAGCATTGAGTCAACGTCTCGTGTTTACTTGGATATACACTATTATGATCGACGGCTGCACTGTAACCCAAAATATTGTTATATTTAGTATAATTACATTTAATTTTATAAATATTGTATGATCCCCAACATCATTTAACTCGATGTACATGTAACATAAATTGCTAACCCGCTATAATATCCAAGAGAGAATATAAAATCGATAGTGCAGACAATATAGCAGAAAAGGTGGAGCAAATTGCAATAGAATTAATAGTTGCACCAAGGATATGCATTTATATCGTCCCCTTGGATATGATAACGCTAACGTTCTTGTTTATTATAGTGACCTGTGTTACAATAATTTTGTTACATCAAACATAAATTAAACTGTTTTAACACACAGCCCAATGGGCTTATAAGTCACTTTAAAATATAATTATAACTTTGTGTATTTGTCAACACACTGAAACGCAGAAGCACTGGAGCCATTCCCAAGCTGACCAACCTGAAAAAAAAGTCATTAGCGTAATAATATAATATTTTATATATACATATATATCATGTATAAAGTATAGCATTATATACAATATTACATTGCTATTATAAATATAAAAATTGAAATAAATATGAAAATTCGTGATCAATATATTAATCTGTTGAACATTCTATAAAACATACAGTGCTTCTCTGCGTTTTTGAAATGCTTCATGTATGTATTTAACCAAAGGACGGACGGCCTGCTGCATAAGAGCATTCAGCTTTGCTACATTATCACCTACTAAATTGGACAAATATACCTCTAATAAATTCTGTCTCTCCATATTGTATAGCACACTCGAGGAATACAAGCCGATTAATGATATGTGAAGATGACATGTGATTTTCTTGAAAAGGGTGGGCCTCATAGCTATGTCATCTTAGTTGTTCATCTATTAGCATGCAAAAAACTGACGTATTGTTGTTGTTATGTGTACTAAACATACTTTTTTTTTGAAAATGTCAACACTGAATGAAGTTGTCATCATCACTTAGAATTTTCTTGCATGATGAGCGTCTATCAATTTCAGATGCAAAACGTGTCAATTTGGGCATTACAAAACCATATCACATTGAAAATGATGTCTGTAGAAATATGACATATCGTCACGAAACAAACATTTTGCACTTTATTTCAAGTCGCTAGCATAAAAATCAATAGAGTTTTATGTATTTTAGCCGAGTAAAAATCTTTTTAAAACAGCTTTTACTCAAAACGGCAAAAATGAGTTAGCATGTTGGTGCTTGGACCCCTTCATTCGGAATTTCTTACCATTGAATTTGTTATATATGGAGCTGATAATTTGATGCATATATTGTAATTATGTCATCACGACCTGTCCATTTATTCCATTTCATTTCCTTAATGTACTCGAAGAATACATACAAACTGGTGATTAATAAGAATAATTTCAATTATTAATTTCACAAAAAAATTAACCACTGCTACCTACACATTGTACACAGACATTGGACCGACTTACTACATCATATAACCTGATGGTGTATCACGTCGCGATCTAATCCAGCTACATTTACATCGATTTTGTGCCTTTGTAAATCCTTCAAAATATATATGAATGATTGTTTTGAACGTTTCGGGTTATTTCTGTCACTAACATAATCGACGACATAGTAGGCCTAATATAGAAAATAATATAAGATACATAATTGACATAAAGTAATTTAGGAGCTTGCATATCCAATACTTAATATGCCACCTGCAATAGTTTCCATAACAATATGAAGGGTTTCATGCATTAACATACTAACTCGAGTTAGCATAAAATTGAGTTTTGTATTCCATGTTGTTCCTTGTACCCATATGCATCTTATTTGAAAAAAATGGAACTCTAGGGTGACTATTTCGCTAGTTCCAACAAATGTTATGTACAGTTGGCATGCACATTATTTAATGTAGAGGGTGCAAGCTCATGAAATGTTGGATTTAGCCTACATAGACTTACTCTCGGGAAGCCGGTCGGCAACAGGATATCCACAAGCAGTATTATGTTAACTGAAGAAAACACTCGCATTTTCTAAATATTTAAGTGCAAAATCTAAAATAAGCATTGATCCGACGGATCAACTTTTGTATGCTTTGTCCACATAACATATCAAAAATACATTTCAACAATTGTACAAATCTGGAGTTTATCGTCCCTACCCCGTTTTAGTGATGAACTATAGTGGTTATGTATGTAGAAATCTTGTTGTCATTGGTGTTTTATTGTGTTGTGTTCTGTTGTATCTTTTGATATAACTATGAGGACATACTTTCTTTCAAAACTGTGATATTTATATTTGCGACCCTTATTATTTGTATTTTATTATTTGAAATGAAAACAATAACAAAAGGGTTCCCTTCGGACATAATTACATTATATTACATTATGCACAGAATCAGTCACATCTCGCATTTTCAGAAAAATTAATACATGTAGGGCCTAATATAATATCGTAAAACAGAACGATTGAAAAATTGCTGTGGTCCTAGTTATTATCGTTATTCATGTCCAAGTTATGGAATGTTAGTCATTTTAAAATATGTCTAAATTCAAAAAAAGATCTGGAATGCCTCAAAAAATAAAGTATCCCCTTATGGATCCATTATTGTAAACAAATGTGAACAAAAAATAGAATAGAACATACAGAGGTCGATTTAAAAAAAAACTTTTTATGCGTACCCCACATATCGATATTATTAATACATCATTCAAAGAAATTGAAAATTTTCGGGGTCTTGTGCTATTTTTGTTATTTTTATGTAATATGCGTGATGTGACTACATTACCTACAGATTGGTCCCAATTATGAGGATAATTTGGTGTATAACAACATATCTAAAAATAAACAAATCTCAATAGGAATAGACCTCTTGGGGAGGTCATCCAAATATAATATCTAGACATTTGTACTGTTAAAGAGGCCTGTCAGTTCCCTGCTACTATTATATTATAAAAAAAATATTGATGAATCCGTGAAGTTTTTTTTAAAAAGAGGAAACACTGTCGGTTAATATTGATAATTTACCAATATCTGAACGAAATCAATCTCGCTATTCTTTAAAATATTAATAGTGTTAGGTTAAAGATTCCTCATTTACGTGGTGATTGGTTGATTAATTAGTTTAGTGTAATGTCATCAATTTTAATAAACACGGTTGTCAAATTCGCTGCACCGGTAGCATAACAAAATATACACCAAGAAATGTACTTTATCTGCCAAAAAACGTTATATGTCAATGCAATACATTTTATCTTTCTCTCCACAGCTGTTTCGTACACTACGCTAAATTTACTACTACATTTTCACTTGACAATAAGGTTCAGGGTTTTTTTATAGTCTGATATCAAGTCTGAAGACCTATCATTGGACTTTACATTATACCCCCTGGTCACTGGACCTGTTTATTCGTGTGCTATTTCAACTCCCCGGGGAGCATACAGTCCTGCAGCCGTGTCGGCGCCCTGAACTTTTCGTACACATTGCCATCTCTGTCCTACCAGATACTCATTTTCACCTGAGTCAAGTGAAGCATTTGAGGGTAAAAGGTCTTGCCCAAGGACACATTCAACATCTTAACAATGTCCCAATATTGAGAAGGGAGACTCATGATATTTCTCTGAAAATCCTGCACCAGGCGGGATTCGAAACCGCACGGCAGGCAGCGACATCGGCAAACCTCCGCGCTCTAACCACTTTAATAGTCAGTATTGTGGGGAGCCTCCGTGACCGAGAGGTAGCGTGCTCGGCCTCAGACCGCCAGGGCTCGAATTTCGAATCCTGTGTCTGAAGGACAGTGTCATTTCAATCATCTCACCATCCTCAGGAGGCTCGCCTGGCCCAGTTTAGCCTATATGTGCACAAATGTGGCCTAAAGCCCGATTCCTTTCATTTCATTTTCTAACCACTCTAATCTCCTAAATAATTAAAATCGAATTCCCGCATACATCATTCACGGTTCAATTTTTTCAGTATTGCGAAGGGGAAAGCTACACAAATTTGGCCAAAATTGATTAGCGAAATAGTTTTTCTTTAGTAATAGAAAAAACCCAATGAATGTGGAGCTTGGTTACAAATAGCTACACACTTTTTTTAAAAGTGCAAAAACGAGCTACTCGCATTGGATTAATCTATTATAAACATCGTAACTTGGGATATCAAACAATTGCAAACCTTATGCATTTTTAACCTTGTTGTGTCACATATAGGGTTATAATATTATAGTGCACAGCATGGCACCAAATTAGATTAATGCCTTTTTTGTCCTCTGCCGTAGAAAAAATCATTGTGTATTGACAAGATGTTCAATAAATAACTCTTTATTTAGCGAAAATAATCTTAGCAATATTTTTATCTCTGAAACTCTACTGAAAAATAACTCGTAAGATTTAATCACTCAACTCAAAAATAAATCGAAAGACTTAAAATCACCTGTCTAATATATTATGTTGAACCGTTATGCTTTGTAACATCATTGTGCTATAATCACGTTTTAAAGAAATTTTACGAATCATATCGTTTATAATAATTGTAATATGCACAGGGTTATTTCACATAACATAGGAAATCAGCAAGACCTTGGAAGACTAAAAGTGATCTACATGGCATTTCTTCGCCATGAACATGTTAAAATGATAGTACAGGAGGTCCCTCTATCTACCATATTATGTGGACCTTTACAGATATGTCTCAAGGTTACAAAATAGGCTGATCATGATCTTATTCTGCATGTGTACATCCAAGTCATTTGACAAATAAAACAAAAAACGTACTGTTATGCATATCTCCAGCTAAGAGCAAATATTGGGGTCTGATGTGCAGAAGACTCAAGTCACTTGATTTGTTGACACTAATGATGTGATTGGTATTCGAAAGCAAGTTCAGATACATAACTTCAGCTATAATTCACAGCATGTAAGTCTCACAGAAGATTTATTCCGGGCAAACTCATATTGCTTCTTGTTCCACAGATCAATTCTTGTAAGGGAAATTTGTAGATTTCTCGCCTCGAAGCGTTCTCCTCGGATTCTTCTTAAATCCTGCTCATGTCTTTGGTACCACTCAGCTCCCCATTTAGATTATACCCAGCAAGCACGAGACATTTGTATAACATTTGTACAATGTTGGACCAACGTTGAAGCCCTTGAGCCACGTTGTACAAATGCTATACAAATGTTTTGTGTTTGCTGGTTGTTTATAAGAGGAGGAGCGAATAATTAAAAATTATTGGCCCGAACTTCAAATGTTGCTGGATGTTGAGAGTATCAAGCCTACATAACAACCTGAGTCGATGTTCTGTGTGTGGTTGAAGGCTTTCACTGTTGCTATTCTAAATCGTTTCTATATAAAGTTGTTTTTATCTTTTACATGAAGAGGTTATGCAGTTTATACTCATATATATACAGTCTTTGAGCTTCATTAAGTGTTACAATGAATTGTTTTCAGTAACTTGTTTGCATGATACTGCTCCGTTATGTTTTTAGATGACATAAGCATGTATATATAGACGCGGTTCATATTGGTTACATGAGTGTTTTGCCACCTTTATCTCGTTCATCGTTCCGTTAGAACACTTTTTCCAATATTTTAAAATATTCTAGTTAATGATTTTTTTCCAATTTGATATTAGTATTCACCATATTAATAATGATAACAGATAGGTGTAACTATTTCATCCTTTCATGTTACGCATATTTAACATAAATAGACAATCAAAGCAACCATGTCAAATCGACTTTCACTTCGGTATGTGCATACTCGTTCATATTTGTTTTTGACCAGTCTATTTGACATATATTTGCGTGTCATGTTTGTGTGCTAATGAAATGCATCATGTACATAGCATCGACAATTTCTCCAGCTTTGAAATTTGAAAACTTGATTTGGCATTATTTTGCATACAAGAATAAAGAGTTATATGCGTGCACAAATGTTTCAAGCACCTTCATAGGCGTTTCTGTCAGAAGCTTTCGGAAAAATTATGTATTATATAGCTGAATCAGAAAGTAACTAAAAAGACGATTATAAAGAAATAAATTGGAATTTCCTACGATAAACAGTAAAAAAGTTATAAACATTTTACCACGCTAAAAATACAAAATCGCCTTTATCTCAAAATGGCAAAAACAGAGTTAGCATTTTAATGCATGGAACCCTTCAAAAATTGGCTCTTTGTCGGGGCTTACATCTTGTTTGGTGTTGAATGAATAATTGAATGAATGAATGAATGAATGAATGAATGAATGAATGAATGATGAATGAATGAATGAATAAATGAATGAATGAATGAATGAATGAATGAATGAATGAATGAATGAATGAATGAATGAATGAATGAATGAATGAATGAATGAATGAATATATGAACGAATTAATAAATGAATGAATGAATCACTTATAAAAAATGGCCATACATGTAGTTGTGATAGTCTGACAAAAGCATAATTGATCGAATGAAATCTTATATAGCACATGTATCCAGCTGGAAGCTGTTCAGCGCGCTTAACATTCGAAAAAGAAAAGTAAAAAGTCAATTTTTGTATGAGGTCCAAACGCTTGCAGAATTTGTAATGACCTTCTAACGGAGGTCAGGGTTTTCTGCAGACGGATCTGACTCTCCAAACTGTCCCAAACTGTTCCAGAGTGCTGGAGCCGTAGTTTTAAAACTTCTGGCACCGAAGTTTTTAAGTCTTGGGCTCTTTATACATTCCAAAATCTGCTCTGTGCTCTGTGTTCTAGGCGGTGTATAAGGCACTAGCAGCTCTGTGGTGTAGGTTGGGACGAGGTCATGTAGTGCACGATACAGTATGTCGATAACAGGATCTTCTACTTTATGTGGAATTCGACCGGTAGCCAATGAAGTTTTAAGATAATTATATATGGTAATATATAATTCAGCGATCACTCTAGCTGCTGCATTTTGCACTCTCTGCATCTCTTTATGAGTATAGATGAAAGTCCACATGGCAGAGATATGCAGTAGTCAAGTTGGAAAATTACCAGAGCCTCGACAGAGATGACAGTTGTCTTCATATCCAGCACTCTTCGAATGCTGCTGATGCTGTGCAGGTGGAAGAAAGAAGAGCGGTAAACAAATGTTCATCATAAATGGCACCAAGTTTGCGATCTGAGGGAGATGGAGTGATGCTGTTGTCACCAATAAGAATCGCTGATGTTGGAGAGAGATCACACTGTACGTGTCCGTAACATCAAAAAAAGAGTCTTGTCAACATGCCATTTTAGACAATTCATTGTCATCCATGCCTTTATCTCCATAACACAGGCTTCGATCCGCTTGGTGGTCTCTGCAGCATCATCCTGGTCAAAAACTATGCATAGCTGAGTGTCGTCCGCGTATAAGTGAGCAATCAGTTCAGGCCGCCGCACTATACTTGCTATGGGCGCAGAATATAATGTGAACAGTAGTGATCCTAGTACAGAGCCTCGTGGTACACAGTAGTTGAGCTATCTCGGCTTTGATATGGTGTTGTGAATCTTCACAGACTGTGTCCTGCCAGCCAGGTAAGACCTAAACCATACCAAGGCTGTGCCACATAAACCTTCGCTCACTCTGGGACGCCCTAATATGATTTTGTGGTCAATGGTGTCAAAAGAGGCAAAAAGAACTAATAGTAGCAGCTTCACACATTTCTTCTTATCAATGTACAGTAGGCCCTATGTCATTTCGGACTCTGGGAAGGGCGATCTCTGTACTTTCTCACACTCACGGGTAGTGTTTCCACTATAAGACGTATCGAGATCAGCCAATACCGCACTCCGCTGTACTACATGTATACATGTTGTATAAATGCTGTATCTGCGTATAGCAGGTGAGCGGGGAATGCTATTGACTGAGCGTCGGCGGGTCTTATGGTCGTCTGTTATGTCGGTCAACTGTACACTTATTTGCGCGGTTGAAAGTTTGGGACAATTGTGTGAGAGAATACAAACGGTGTTCATTTTCGTGCGGTATGGAAAACTACAGCACATGTCCAAGGAATAAGGTGTTCGCCTATTCCTTGGACGAGTGCTGTATTTTCCAATACCGCACTCAAATGAACACCGTTTGCATATCGTGATGTTTTCGGTAGGTAGACTGTGATGGTTCTAAAATGGAGTTTTAAGCTATATATGTGTGGGCGCATAGTCAGCACATTCCCGATAACGCAGGCCGATAGTTCTTCATCGTGGGATCCAGCGAGCTCTTCTTGAGTAAAGGTGTTACTTGGAATGTCTTATAGATTGAAGATGTCATTAATTTGTTCACGAGCTTGGTTATGGATGGTAACATGATGTCAATATTTTCTTTGAGCAGAGATGTTGGTAGTGGATCCAGGCTGCAGGACTTAGGTTAGGAGGTGCTGATGATCTTTCGTGCCTCTTCATCATCGACGACACCAAAATTCGATAGAGAAGGTGCTGCATGTGATAGTTCAGTGGGTTGTTGCGAATCAACTGTGTCCTGATAAAAACTACCGGGGCATTGGCGAATAGTGCTGATCTTGTTTGCAAAAATGACAAAAATGTAAAATTAAACAGGCACCTCCTCATCTTAATCTGGATCTGCCCTTGGATTACGCTGACCTAATACACACACTATTCAAGTGTTGTTTGTCAGATCGGGAAGTCAACGGAGCACTTGGTTTTTCTCGGAATTAGACTGCACGTGACGTCATCTGGGAATTCCTAGTAACCTGTGACTCATCCTGACCGTTCGACATGCGTGAAATCAGCAAACACAAGGCATCGATTTAACGCTGGATCAACGTTGGCCCATCGTCCACGACGCTGGCCCAGCATTGGGTCGATATGTCGTGTTTGCTGGGAGACACCCAGCATGTAAACAATGCGCATGTCCACCCTTGTCTTGTTGGGAGTGTGTATTTTTACATGTGTTACTCTAATTATGTGTTAGGCGCTTAGTTAAATCATTGAATTTTCAACCACTTGAGCCTCGCTACCGCGACACACAACTTCAAGCGGGTGAAAATTAGTCTTATTTTTAATTTGATAACAAATATTTTCAAATCGTGCTGTTTAAGCACTCATTTCATTCCAAATACCAACAATGATTTAACCTGCTAATAAAACAGACTAAAAACCACTATAGTCGTGCTTAGCGGGTTAAGGGTTAACCCTTACATCGCGGGGATCGATTTCAGACGTCTGCATCTCGTCGCCTCGGAGCTAAAGGATCCTATCTGACACTCGTCAGAGTGGCAGATAGGATCCTTTAGCTCCGAGGCGACGATCTGACGTCTGTAGAAGTCAGATTCTGACGTCGAAAATCGATCCCCGCACTGTAAGAGTAAAACTATTCATTTGACCGTACACACCCATAACATAGGTATTTAAATGAAGCGGAAAGAGCTAACAAAGACATTTGTGGTGATTTCGAAGCAAAAATAACCCTTTGGTGTCTCTGGTTTATACAAAAATATTTCAGCACTTTAAGGTTTAAGGTATAATAACATGCCACTGGAGTTGATGACGTATTCTCGTGGCATATGCAGTCGCTATATGACTTGTGTCTGGAATTGCGCATCTTCTGATCTTTATATAATTATTATTATGGATCACGGATACCGCGCTCCACACAGTTGTCCTATTTTTATATTCGAATTCCAGATAACCAAGTACAGTAACTAAACTAATCATTAGAAACGACCGTCAAGTTTTAGTCAACAATACAATTTTAAAATAATTAAATTTTGGCGATCTACGACGCTTCGCAGAATCAATATCAAAATGAGCTACTATGCTACCACTTTAAAGAGATAACAAGATTTTCAACACATTATGGTATAAATATGGATGCTGTGAGAGAAAAACGTCGCTTTGAACTTTAAAATCCAAATTGAAATAGTGTAGTCTACAAATGATTAGAAACTTGTTATTGATCTTGTTTGTCCAAACTCGGAATACATGTAGCGTAATCGGCTGTTCACACACCAGTCTTTGATAATAATGCACAAAGGTCCGTTTACAGGTTTAGCCAAACAATTCCAAGGACAGGCTCTAAAAATAACTCTCCACACTTCACATATCCCCCCCTCCCACTATATCTGATCTCTAGATACATCATTTCGTAATATTTTATCCGTGAATTGTAAATTGTTGAGAAATATAAAAACAAGGATAGTAGAATTATACAATTTATGATAGGATTCTTATTATTTATAATAATGGGAAAATACATTAATCGTTTATCCCTTTCAGTGCGGGGACCATCTTTATACGTCACAATCTGACGTCAGTAGAAGCCAGATTCTTACGTATAAAGACGGTCCCCGCACTGAAAGAATTTAAATATTTATAATGGCCGAGGACTCATAACATAGGTATTCAAATGAAATGAAAAATAAATAGGACAATTATAATGATTTCAAATTGAAAAAACTCTGTAATAGGTCCATTTTTATTTTCTGATTTACATGGATTGTAATTTCCCACGTCATTATGCTGATGACACATTGCATTTCCCTATGAAATTCAAAGGAAAATTATATTAACTGGGAGTTTGAAATAAAAAAACTATGTAATTGTTTTCAAAATAAACTATGAGTTTACAAGAATGACTTGGTAGCACGGTTTCAATAGTGTACCCGACTTAACATGCTCACTGTGTTTACTGGCAGTCTTTTGCTAATTTATTGTTATTTTATCGATAGATACGACATGCGAAGCACTTACTGTTATACAAATGAATCGGGCTTTAGGCCACCTTTGTGCACATATAGGCTAAACTGGGCCAGGAGAACCTCCTGAGGATGGTGATATGAATGAGATGACACTGTCCTCCAGACACAGGATTCGAAATTCGAGCCCTGGCGGTCTGAGGCCGAGCATGCTACCTCTCGGTCACGGAGGCTCCCCGCAATACTGATTTTCACACGTGGATGGGAAAGAAACATTTTTGTTTCTTTCAAACCGCCGAGACCGGGAACCGAACCCCGAACTCTGGCGTGAAAGGCAGCGGTGCTAACCACTTCCCTAGGGCCCCCGCCCTACTGTTATACAAGTGAAAATCCAATTTGATTGATATTTTGTTTTCACGTGTGAATAGATTTATTTTTAATTTGTGTAAAATGTGTTGATATTTTTATTACCATCACTTTCACTTATATAATGTGTGTCATCACTAATTTTAGGATGTTTCATTAACCTTTTCACTACCATACATGACGGAAATTTCCGTCGTCATTCGTCAATGAACGTAACCATAAAATGACACAAATTTTTGTCAATTATATACTACATTTATGTATTTTTCGTCATTTGAAGCTGGAAATTGCGTTAGCAATTCCAGCTCCAAATGACGAAAAATAGAACTCCTACACCAGTATATCTGGATCCTGGCATGCACTCCGGCCTGAAAGTCAAAGGGTTAAACTGTGTTATCAAGTAAATGCTTAAACGTGTAATTATATGTTTATACCAATGTGTATACTATTATAATTTCGTAGCTCAAATATGTATGTTTGAATGGCTCGCACGTAGCGGTCGGGTCAGTTACCGTTATTGTTAACGATCGCTGCCATCAGGACTTATATGCCAGGAAATAGCGTGCACGGGATGAAGGGGGGAGGGAGGGGGTAGCTGAGGTCACCCAGTCCAGATGATGGTCAACATGAAAGTGCACTAGCCATACGCAGTTCAAGGTCACGATGTAAACACGCAAATTTTGACTAAAATTAGCGTAGATTCGAAAAAGAAAACTAGCGCGCACGATATGTTAAACGAAATGTTTAAAACCTTCCGAACCTGAATATACCATTGTAATCTTCATCCACTACAAGCTGCGAATTGCTGTCGCAATTCTCGATTTGCAGTGGATGAATATCACAAGTTTTGAAGTGGGTGGCAAATGGAAAGAAAATGTTGTTATTATAAAAACATTTCCACGACAAGGTTTGCTATAAAACCCCCAAGTGTACAAAATTACGTCATTCTTCAGATATGAAAAAGCATGCTTTGATGCGTCGTCAGTGTTTAAAGTGGTAAATTCATCATTGCATCAATGTGTTGTGTTCTGTAGGACGATGATCACGCTGGTGATGCGTGACGAGTATGATAAAGGAGCTGCGTCGTCGTGAATACGCATGTTTAGTTGTCATAGTTCACTTGTGTGATGAACATAATTATTACGGTCAACGATGTGCACGACGTAGCCACTTTCACGTATGTAATAATAATGATACTAAAAACCTGAAAACTGTGAGCGAAAAATTTACAGTTTTCCACAATAGGCTATTCTCTCTGAGGGTTGCTCACATAATTAACAAATTAAAGGGACTGTTTGGGTAATTTTTTTGTATTAATCAGTGCATCCCACAGATAATTTTTTCTAAATTTTCAGATTTTTAGAAACATTTTTATAAACATTTCTAAGAATCAAGAGATAACCCAAACAAACTATGTGTACACCTAAAGGATGGTTGAATGTTAGCATAGCATTGGGCCGCATGTTTATGTCGTCAGCGCAGTGTTGGGCAGACAATCGGTGCTGCAGGCGAATCCCCCCTTCATATCCTCACTCTTAGACACCAATTAACGTCGGTGTCTTTCGCGTGAAGTAGGCTGTGATCACACCGTCTGAGACGGTGGGTATTTATGATAAAAAGTGTTTATGTACTGCAAACAGTTTTGTTTACATGGCAATATACGACCTGGACATACAATTAGTTTAGTCTTTTGTGTGCTTTAATTTTTTTTAATTTTTTTATTTTTTAGTTAAGATGAGTAGGCTATATAATATAACTTCATATAATTACAATTTTAAAATTGACATGTCAACATATGCTGTCCCTCTAACTCAAATAGCTGTATTCGCATGTAATCAAAACCTTATTACATTGCACTCATAATATTTACTCATGGTAAATTAATAGCCCGATTATTATAGGTTTGTTTGACGAGAGAGTCGCTTTTCAAATAGAAAGAAGTTGTACTTGTTTTCTTTGTGTTACAGGTGCACTTTAAAAATACATTGATCTCACATACATCCAATTAATAGGGTGAAAAATTGCAAAACTTTTTTTAATATAACCAAATGAGTGTTTTTTCAGTTGTTTTCTCGTTCACAAGAGGTTAATTGTTTTTCGTTGTGACTGGTCCCTAACAGGAAGTCGCCCACGTCCCACAATCCATCTCTTCACCAACGTGACACCCACATGACACTGGCTAATCCCTCCTTTTTTTTCTCCAAATCAATTCACTCTTTCAGTGGTCACATCTAATTTTAGCCACAACCATGCTACCGCAAAAGCAGAGATTTACCTTGAACCTTCGAGGCAGAAGCGCGTCCTGGCGACCTGAGAGCCACTAATAGTTCCCGCCTTCTCCATAGAGGTCACTGATGGCCACGATGATAAACAATGAGCAATCGGTGAAACACGCACACTTCACCAGTGGGCGTTACTGACGCTAAATATGCTCTTTTCTCGCTCCGTTTGATTTGATGAGGACAAACAAGCTGACACTGTAGATGCCCAGAAAACACGATGCTCCGATCCAATGTTGGTTCAATGTTCGGCCAGCGTCGCAGAAGATGGTTTAACATTGAACCAACATTGGGTCCGTGTATCGTGCTGCCTGGGTTGGCACAACGCTGAGAATGGCGTAGCCAGAATGTGAACTGAGGGTGATCTGAGTTTAACGTTTTCTTTTTTAGTTTGAGGGCTTGACCCACAAGAAACAAATTAAATCGGGGGGGGGGAGGGTGCGCTGGGCTGTCCCAAGACTGCGACCCGATATCGGGACAGCTCTGAGTCAACTTTCCGGGTGAAAGCAGTAATATTTGTGAATCGTGAATGCTGTTTATGAAACCTTATGGGCGGGGGCCCTGGCGCAGTGGTTAAAGCTGTATGCTTGGAAATTTGGCTTTTAACCCTTTAACCGCCGGTGTCGCATATATTCGGGTTTTCATTTTTTATAACCACATTAAGTACCACCTTTTAAACATGTGACAAAGATAAAATGTGACATCAATCAGCAATATTTGAAAGCAGCTCACCTCCATTTTGATAAATCTGAATAATTTTCACTCACTTGAAGTTGTGGATCGCGTCAGCGAGACACAACTTCAAGTGGGTGAAAACTCTGATTGAATAATTTGGCGGTTAAAAGGTTAAACATAATTTATAACCTGATGTCAAGCACATCAGGCTTTGATATCTGACGGATTACGCTGCTTGACTTTATTCTCAAAAGGTTAATCTTCTATAAATCCTAGATGTTCTTATCGGCAAAATGACGAATGTTTTGTTGTTGCACGTAAACTAGCAGGCACAAAACATTTGCATAACATTTCTACAACGTCAGCCCAACATTGTAGAAATGTTATGCAAATGTTTTGTTTTTGCTGGGAATCTGTTGGTGGTTAATATAACTGCAATGCCAAAAGGGAGTAACTGTTTTATTTAAAGATAACAGTTATCGTCGAATGGTATTCCAGAGCTGTATAATACATGTATATATAACGACGGCACAGACGTTTGCCGGGGCGGTGCCAGGACAATTAAAGAGGGGGGTATTTTTTCGCGAAATGTGAATGATGGGCGAGTGATTAACCCTTTAACCGCCGGTGCAGATTATATTCGTTTTTCTTCATTTTTTTAGTAGCGCATTAAAAGTGAATGAATATTGTTTTACGTCGCTTTCTGCACAATCATGGCAATATCGCGACAGAAAGAAGCCCGAAGCCTGGACTATACCCTACTCTTATTTCGAATGACTTCAAGGGTTCTTTATAGTGCACAGTACCATAGGCAACACTGTACACTCCATGCCTTTGAACAGTTTGAAGGACAACCACAATGACAAATATCCGGCCCGACCAGGATTCGAACCCGGTACCTCCAGGTTACAATCCCCAGTCGATACGAATGAGCCATCGGGGCCGGCCAGCGCATTGAAAATCCGTTTTTCAATATATTTATGATAAAACTTCACGTCCGTCAACAAGATCGTTGACGTTCATTTTGTCAAATCGAAATATTTTTTTCGCACTTAAGGTTGTGGATCACGTCTTCAAGTGAGTGATGATTCCAACTAAATTGGCGATTAAAGGGTTGATTTATATTTTTGTCGCGTGTTTAAATTATGTCCTGCCCCATGGCTGTCACCAGCGCCACACCCACTAGCCGTATGGCCCTCTCGTGCCGATATATATAGGGAGAGATTGCTCTGTCACAGAATGGTCCTGTCCATATTGTTTGTTTCTATTTTTCATTCAGTCGAAGCTATAGAATTGCTAACGCAATTTCCAGCATCAAATTAGGAAAAAAAATCATCCCATTTTGAAAAGCAGATATGAATTAATTTGACTAATAATTTTTTTTATGATCTGCAACACTCAGTTTTATCAATAAACTCTATGACATTTAATTGGTTTTAAACTTGCTTGAAAACTAATATATACGGTTTTAGTAGTGCAAGGGTTGACAGGGGAAAATCCATGCCATGTCGTCCACACCCGGATTCGAACACTGAATAATGGCATGACTAATATTTTAATAAATATCAGATAATTATACTAGATAATGTAATAAGATATATGATGGAATTACTCCTTTAACAACAGCATCTTGAGAGGCATTAATTGTCCCAATGTTGGCTTATTGTTGAACCACAGTCTGCGACGCTAGCCCAGCATTGAACGAACATTGGCGAAACGTCTCGTGTGCACTGGTTGGACAGAGGGAGAAGGTCGGGAAGGACACGAATATAAACAGGATTACAGTAATAAGGCCAGATGTCCTCGTGCGACCTTGGCCGCTATGTGTTTAGAGATCAACCAGAAAACAACCCTTCACTCCCCAGGTGCCGGGAAATCAAATGATAAATAATACTTAGTTACTGCTTCACTTATTGGAAACGATCCTACTGGACTTAAATAATAAAAACGCATATAAATTAAAATACGTGTACTATATACCAGTACTCATTTGAAACGATTGAGTTAGTCTGAGCATACCCAGAAAACATGAGACGTTCATCCAATGCTGGCTCAATGCTGAACCAGCGTCGGAGACGCTGGACCAACATTGAGCCAGCATTGGGATAATCATTACTTTTTTTAACGTTTTCCTTATTTAATCTGGCAGCTAATTTATATATATTTATATAATTTATTATATTTAAATATGAAACGTGAATATATTATATTAAAAGTCAGTTACCATCCTACTTATGATAAATAATTACGGTAATAAACGTTCTGACGATTTCCGGCGGAACATTTGCGATGACGCCGTAGTGACGCTGTATGTGTGGTTTATAGCCAACTAACTTACTGCTCTCGCTATTCAATACATTGTGTTAAAGCATGCTGTATTTGGAAGACTTAGTGATTTCGTCATTATAACAAGGTGTGATTGCTAATAGACAAAGACCTCTAATTATAATCCCATTCGGAAATAATCCCTTGACATAATTTTTTTCACTAATATGTACTCACAGCAAATAATCTGAGACATTTGTTGCTCGTGGCAAGAATATCACTCCTAGCGCAGTGCCGCTCGCTCAATAGCCAACCCCCCCCCCCTCCCCCACATACGTGCAACGTCATTCTATATATCCATGCTCAAATCAAACGCATTTTCTTTACGTCAAATCAAACGCAAGAAGTTAACTATAGTTATTGGGATAATGGATCAGCATTCAAACACAATAAGGCTAATGGCTCGTTACTTGTGTCTTTCATTTGTAACGTGAGATTTGCACGCTTTTGAATTGAAATGAATGGGTTTTTAGGCCACCTTTGTGCACATATAGGCTGAACCGGGCCAGGAGAACCTCCTGAGGATGATGAGATGGATGAGATGACACTACCCTCCAGACACAGAATTCAAAATTTGAGCTCTGGCGGTCTAAGGCTGAGTACGCTACCTCTCGGTCACGGAGGCTCCCCACAATATTGAATCTCGTGCACGAGTGAGCGATAGAGAAACATGTTGTTTCTTTAAAACTTGAAGGCCAGATCTCCGACTTTCGAAGCAGGCAGAGCATCACTGCACCAGCAGATTTATCAAATTCACAGGTCTCTCGGTAATAGGTACGTTTTAATTTTGTCATTCAGAGCTATGTGTGAATATATAGGCCCTATATGTGTGTATTTATAATATAGTGTTCTATCATCTACATGTATACCACAACAGTGAAAATACTGATACAGATGATTAAAGCGTGTGTTCTCTCTGTGTCCCAGAATATCCAAGCCAGATCAAAAAATCATTGATCAAACAATAACGCAATAATCCATTGCGTAATCGATCGTCCGCGCACCGGATTTTGGGGGGCACTACTCTGTATCGCCATTACGAATTATGTTTTCCTGTGGTGGACCAAACCCCAGTACGGCAAGGGATGATGTCGATGTCCTCGGCTATTTGTGCAAAATTATATGGCCATTGGCGATGTTTATGACACTGTTGGAGTGATGACCCTCAATATATGGTTATTGATTAACGTCACACCAGAAAGCACTTGGCCTCGCTAATTGATTGCATTCCCGACACCATATTTTACAGTTTTGGAAGCAAAATAACTGTATAAATAAACATCGTACGGTAATGCACTTGTAAAAACATCGTATCATATATAGCAATCTAAAATGAGCGTCTTGATCTTTATGTGAAATAATTGATCATGGTCTGAACATTTTTTTCGAAAAACATCAATACATTATGTAAGATGCATATTATCATATGCAATACGGTAAACACCAAACCTTTGAACAGCTTTGAGCACTGTTGCTACATGAAGCTAAATGGATGCCTTACCTTGTCCAAGCAGACAGTTGAACTACCCTTTGAAGCGCCAAATTAAATAATTTAATTTTTCACTCACTTGACATTGTGCCCCGCTACCGCGATCCACAACTTCAAGTGAGTAAAAACTAACGATATTTGTTTAATTTCAGATAAATAGAAACGACTATATCCGCGCTTGGTGGTGTTGGGATATAATTTACGGCAATGTGGTAAGCATCGTAGCCAGGTCCGACTTTGAATTTTTCAAGTCTGAATTTAACTTTGTCATCTTCATCCGCTACAAGCCATGAATTGCTGTTCCAATTCTCTACTTGTAGTGGATGAAGATGACTTGAAGTGTGTGACAAATTAAAAAAATACCATTATTATTAAAACAGTTCCATGAAAATTTTCATTCTGAAACCCCAGGTGTAGATAATTAAATCATTCTAAAGAGATGCAAAATAACGCTTTGATGCATCTTGAGGGTTAACCCTTACAGCGCGGGGAGCGACTTTAGTCGTCAGAATCTGACGTCTGTTGACGTCAGATTCTGACAACTAAAGTCGATCCCCGCACTGTAAGAGTAAAAATATTTATAATGGCCGTAGACCCATAACACAGGTATTCAAATGAATCGGAAAGAGCTGACTAAGGCATTTGTGATGATTTCAATTTGAAAAAAAAACTGTTGGCCTGCAAGATTTTCTTAAAAAAAAATCAGCGCTTTAGGGGTTGAAGGGTTAAATCTTTAGCATTGACGACCATTTTCAACAAAATCATGAATAAATTATGGACAACTGTTGGACTCACAAGTTTTATTATAATTATTATATATAAAAAAAGTAATTGGACAACCATGGCTCGGTCATACATGGTTTCCCTCACACAACCTATAGGCCTATTTATTGTTTTAAGCTACGCTTCCCCTAGTGAACATTACAATATTTTGGTGGTCAAATCTATATGTGCCTACAGACCTGAATGTACATGAAAACATCGTGTTTGTCTAACTTATATATCAGGCCTCAGCTTGAAAGAAATCGCCACCTCGAACAATTGAAAGACTTGAGCCTTTGTCAAACTAATAGCTAAAGTCGACACAAAAATGATTTAATTTTAGATACATGATAATTGAACACGCGGAAGGTCACGTGGGAACGGAAGATAGAAGCTAGAATTGTTGTTGGTGGTCACTGTAGACGCCGGTATAACCCTGAAATGTCAAGCACGCTAGAAACCGAGAAGTTCATCCTGTCTCATTATCACCGGCCTAGAAAAGCGGGAAGGCCATTTGTGCAGATGAATGGGAAGGTCAATTATGGAGCGGATGAATATACATTGATTAATGGTCTGTCATTCGTGACCTCAGCCATGAGTTCACGCTCCACTGCCCCAAGGTCACCATCCAGCAAGCACGATAGATTAACCCAATGTTGGGTTAATGTTGGCCCGCCGTCACCGACGGCGACCCAAAATTAAACCAGCATTGGGTCAATGCATCGTGCTGCTGGGCATTGAGAGCCGCTGCATTAATCGTTCGCCATATCGCTTTGTCAACGCAATGGTTTCATGTTGCTATTTAATCTTGGTGGGGTTTGAAAGTTTAAGTGAGAAATGACATGACATTATCTGATTTGAAGATAGGCCGATTGAGCTGACAAATCTTTTTTTTCAGGTCACCTATCGTTCCCGCGACCATCGCCTTGAATAAGATGGAAAATAATAAGTGAACGAATGAACGAGTAAATAAATGACTGGATGACTCGATGAATGAATGAATGAATGAATGAATGAATGAATGAAACTCAGCTGATTTTTTTTTCAAGTCACCGATCGTTCCAGCGACCATCGCCTTGGATATGATGGACATTATTAATTGAGCGAATGAACGAGTAAATAAATGAATTGATGAATGGATGAATGAATGAATGAATGAATGAATGAATGAATGAATGAATGAATGGATGAATAAATGAATGAATGAATGGATGAATGAATGAATAATTGAATGGATGAATGAATGAATGAATGAATGAATGAATGAATGAATGAATGAATGAATGAATGAATGAATGAATGAATGAATGAATGAATGAATGAATGAATGAATGAATGAGTATATGAATGAAAGAATTAATTAAAAATAATGTACGATCCCCGCACTGAAAGAATTAAACATCTAACATAATGGCCGTAGACACATAACATTCAAATGAAACGCAACGACATTTATGATGACTTCAAATTGAAAAAACCCTTTGGTCTCTTGGTTTATATACAACTATTTCAACGGTTTAAAGGTTAACCTATTGAAAATTAATTTTACTAGTGACATTTTAATCCAACGGGTACCAGTGTTGCGGAATGAATACATTCGTCACTTTTAGAGACTGACATCACACCTCCTAACACATTATTACTAAAGTCGACATCAAGTAAGCCTACTCTGATAATAGGGTTGATATTGATCAATCGCCCCTGACGGAAAGGCTACAACCTATCACTCCCCAGTAAGCACAACACATTTGTATAACATTTATACAACGTTGACCCAGCGTCGGTCCAACATTGTATAAATGTTATGGCCTGCAGTATATATGTATACCTGGGAAAACATCGCCTAAATGTCAGGTGTGTTAATAGAAGGCGATCGATGTGATTATGTAACAGACGGTACAATTGTCTGTCGAGTGAATTAAGTTATCTTATGAAATACAGCCGTGCGAAGCCAAACGACAATATCTGCCTGCTGGCTCTGCCGAGAAAAATAGGAAACGGCGACGTGAAAATATAAATTAAATATTCTATGATTATGTAGACGAATATTCTATAATTATGTAGACGATGTTGTCTCCTCTCGTCGCCTCAGAGCTTCAGCTCTGAGGCGACGAGATGACCTCAGCGATTGTATTTTGTTATTTTGATGTGGACAGCTTGCACGAGAATCTATCATGTTATAGTAATAAATAGTGATTGCTATTCTGCCGTGCAAAGCCAAAAGGTAGTATCTGCTCGCTTTTCAAGTGGGCAGATACTGCCTTTTGGCTTTGAAAAGCAGTATTGATTATTATATATTAAAGTTCAGTTATTCCCGGGGCAGGTCAATGACTGGTGAGTCTTCGTAAACAAGTTTACTTGTTTACGAAGGTTCACCGATAATAAGAAATAAGATAACCCACGTGAACATACATTCACAATGTCAATACTGTCGTCCTGTGCCTAAGTAGTCTTTGAGAAATAAAAAATAAATAAAAAAACATTTGGATAGGATGCACACCACCGCCACCCCTCTGTAAAGAAAATGGTATTCACAATGCACTGCAACGATTAACCCTTATAACGCTGAAACGTGTTTGATTTAACCAGGTTTCTTTCTATTTGAAATCGGTATAAATGTCTAACTTTCCGTCTCTTTCCGCTTTATTTGAATACAAGATGCTATGGGTCTACGAGCATTTTGCTTTTCTAAATCTTTCATCGTGGGGACCGTTTTACGCGTCAGAATCTGACGTCTGTAGACGTCCGATTCTAGCGCTGAATTTGTCTTGATATGTGCTATCGATATTATATTTCTTCGTGAAGAACCAAACATATTATCATAGAGTTAGAACCATATGTTATCAGTGGTGATATAGCAGTATAGCCAATAATATACTAGAGCCTCTTTTGCAATGGTTTGTTCAATTCCTAGGTTTGCTGACCATAAAGGCATAAACACCATGTGAGAAATACGAGCTGCACTGTGCTTTGTTTTGATCACTGACACCAGATATGGGTCAATGAGTGGTCAGTGGGGGTGGGGGTGGCAGTTTGGTGTGATGTGGTTGGTTGGTTGGTTACTTTGGGGGGAGGGGGTTCCAGACAGGTTCATGACCTGGTCATCTGGGGGGAGGTCACGGTGTGTGAGCGTGGTTTACCCGTCAAGGTCACAGTCCATACACACAAGGGACGGTATCACATTATCTCTTATGCAAAAATAGTCGCAAAAATAGTCGCCTCGTAGCCAGCCCAACAAAATATTTGTATACCATTTATACAACGTCGGCCCAGTTTCAATGAGCAGTTACAGGTTTTCATAGGATCACAAATTCGTCACTTTACCAGTATCCCATAAAACATGATAATATGACGACGATGCTGGCCCACCATTAAGTCAACATTGAATAAGCAACTCGTTTTACGGCTATATTCTTGGTTACGATTTGCTCACGCTTCTCGACGTTTTAATCACGTCTTGAAAACGTGAGAGTGTGACTCAAGAGTTATCTCATAGGTACGAAAATACCTAATTTGATCAGTTCCGCCAAGAGAAGTGGAGTGAGTGAATATTGCTTTACGTCGCTTTCTGCACAATTATGGCAATACCGCGACAGAAGGAGGCCCGAAGCCGGGATTATGGCCTACTCGAATGGCTTCAAGGGTTCTTTTTAGTGCACAGTACCATAGACTGCACTGTACACTCCAGGCCTTTGAACAGCTTGAAGCACTGCATATATGCACAGCCACGATGACAAGTATCTGGCCCGTTCGGTATTCGAACCTGGTACCTCCAGGTTACACGCCCCAGTCGATACGAACATAGAGTTAATAAAGAACTCTATGATACGAATGAGCCATCTGGGCCGGCCAAGAGAAGTAGAGCGGTCCAAGAGAAAACAATATTGATCGTGAACACAGAAACATGATTGCAAGTAGATAGGAAAAATGTGGCCTACCTGACCAAAACTATGTGTTTTGCATAAACCCTGCCATTTACAAATGTCCAAACAGGCGTTGTTGTGTTTAACACTTTCAAGCCTGACTTTACATTGTCATCTTCATCCACTACAAGCCGCGAATTGCTGTCGCAATTCTCGATTTGCAGTGGATGAAGATGATTTGAAGTGGGTGAAAAATTTAAGAAAATTACCATGTACTGGTAAACCAGTTTAATGGAAATGTTCATTCTAAAACCCCTTGTTTTAGGGAAATTGAGTCTGTTTTCAGGGATGTAAGTTGATGCTTTAATGCATCGTGAGGGTTCAAAGGGTTAGATGAGTGACCAGAGAATGGGAACCACATACATCTCGACCTTGGTTTCAGTCAGTGTTGGGAAGGAGCGAATCACGTCATTGACCATTTCATCGCCGGAGGACTGAGATACAAGTCATCGACCATTAAAATAATTACATCGCTATGGACAATTATTTAATTATATAATTAGGAAGATTTCGAACCTAATCAAATTCGCTAAATAATATTGATGAAATTCTCAACTGAGAAATATTTATTTATTGGCATTTTGTAATGAAAGTACTTGCGTACACGTTAGATACAATTTATAATGAAAAATGAATTTAAACGTATATGCCAACCACTTAGCACCACAGCGCGGGGCCTTGCGTGGAATTAACGTCGATACACTGGTCTCAACCTCGACGAAGCCGCCATTAACGTGATCGCTTAGTCACATTGACAAGGGAGAAACAATGCTGCTTCTCTGAAAACCTCACACGGGAACTGCGGGGTTCGAAACCAGGACGCATGCATGACTGGCGATACAGTCAGGCGCTCTAGCCATTGCGCCACGTCCTCTTCTTTATACTTAGCATCAATCATTGTTGGCACAGCTTTTCTACTGACCTGAGGAATCAACAGTCGGTAAATATATTTTAAGGTTTTATTTCAATATTTGTGGGCAAAAATAAATTAGCTTCCTCTAGTTATTGTTATTGTATTCTGCACATGTTAACCGTGTGACAAACATGACTCAAATAGAACAAAAATAAACATTTTTTTTTTTATACTACGAGAGAAAAATAAGCAGGCATATATTGTGTGTTGGACTATTTTTCTCTAAAGTTTGTTTATACCAGCCATACCGCCTCATATGACTCCCTCCTGAATAAAGCTCGCCTGCCATCTCTGGAAGTTGGGAGACAAATCAACATCGCCATTCAGACATTCAAAATTCTTAATGACTTAGCACCAACCTACCTCCTGGAACTGATTGAAAAACGCTGTCGCACCCACAATTTAGGAAATTCTGAAAATCACCTGAAATTTCCTCTCATGAGGAGGGTGCGACATGGAACAAATTCTTTTTGCTATTTGGCCCCAAAAATCTGGAACTCTTTGCCAGCGGCATTGAGACCTGAGACTTTCAGAGATGGCCTGCGAGCTAATTTTTCTCTTTAATTGAGAGCATAATAGAGGTAGGTCCCTTGACAAAATCATGTGATATATTTATTTAATTATCAATAAATGCCAAATGTTTCACGCAACTTTTAATCATATATTTAGTTTTCTCATTACAGGATAAGTTTTTTTTTATATAATCTTTAATCTACTTTTATGTACTAAAATATACCATGTATTTTTTAACCAGCTAATTTATATTCTCATAAAAAAAAGTATTTTTCCATATATTATAATTCTTACTCACCTGTTTTACATTTCATGTTAACTTCCTGCCAGCCAACCTGCTTGTTTTAGCTGTTATCTTTATTGTTTATTTTACATGTCGCTTGACTAGCCGATTAGAGCTAATGTTATATGTTTTACTTTTTTGCGACTTGAAATAAAACGTATCTTACCTTCTTCCGATTGATGACAGCTTGGGTGAAAAATAGCTCACGACAGTCACGAAGCTTAGAAATAATAAAAATGTTCAGCGTCCTTGTAAAAAACGCTGGAGGTTTTTTAAAGTTTTTTTCATTTCTTATTGTCACGAGAGATATATGTAGTGCAGTAACGGCAGTAACGGCAGTATCTGCTTGCTAAGTAAAGCAAGCAGATATTGCTCGGCAGAACACTCTAATTTTAAACTATAAGTTGTCTCTGATTTTTTCACACCCCCTCAACGGTGATAATAGAGCACTTTTTCAACAGATAAATTAGGTGGATTGAGTACAATATTGCAGTAATAGGACACCCCCTTATGTCACAAAAAAAACCGTCGTGGGATATTTTGCGTAATTCTTGCCAATGTTATTTTTGGTGAAGTTTATTAACTGTTAAAACACAGCACTACATTATTTTCCTCGTCCGACCACCACATTCTAAGCCGGGAATGGAGAGTTATTGTCGACCTAGTACAGACCAATTATCATGGTAGGCCTATGGTATTAAAATCAGTCAGGTGTGACCGAGCTGTTGATTATGAGGGATCATCATTATGTTCAGATGTGTTTTAGGTCAGTTAAAACCCTCGAAGCTCTACATTCTTACCTGTAAAAAAGGCCTCGACCTTCGGCTTCGATCTTTTTAACAGCTAAGAATGTATAGAGCTCCTCGGGCTTTGTCCTATACAAATTGCCAATCATCTAGGCATTTTTGGCGGCCATGTTGGACCATTGACGGCCCAAAAGTTAATAAGCCAGCAGATACAGCAGATCAGCATTTGGACCAAAATATACTAAAGTGCATCAAACACCAAATTATAAGTGATAATATTAGGAATAATTATATGGTTGATGAAATTGTGGCATTTTGTACAAATTTGACAGCTAAACATTTTGTGGCCGAGGGGTCGGGAATGTAGAATTATCAAAATAATCATTGATAATAATTTTAGTCCAATATACTGGCAGGCTGATGTTTTTGAATTTCCTAATGAAGTAGTGTATCCCACAGACCATGTTTTTTCAGATTTAAAAAAAATGTTCTTATTAATATTTCATGAATCCAGGGAAAAAACTAAACAAACTTTTTGTATACCAAAAGGACGGTTGAATGTTCCCACAACATTGGTCCACATGTTGATGCCATCGGCCCAGCGTCGGGCAGATAATCAGTGCTGCAGGTGTATCCCCCCTCCAAGATACCAATTAGCGGCAACTGCTCTGATCCCACCGTCTAAGACGTGAGAATGCGTGGTATAAAGTGATATATGCTGCTGACTTGCTTTGTTTACAAATATACGACGACCTGAAAATATAAACTTGTTCAGTCTTTTTTGGTGCTTTAAAATTGTTATTTTTTGACTTTTTTTGTACTTTTAGTTAAGATCAGTAGGCTATATAGTTTTATATAAATTATTTGTACAAAATTGACAAGATGGAAAATTATCATCCCACGGAGTTCCTTTAACCCTTTAGGTACAAAAATGTTACAAATACTAGAGACATTCACGACTTTTGCCACATTTGTGAAATATGTGATTTTGTAACATTGGTGACATTAAAGTCTTTTGTAACATTGGTGACATTGGTGACATTTATGACTCGTGTGACATTTGTGACATCTGTGACATTTGTGTATTCTGTGACATTTCTGTCTGTTGTGTAATTTGTGACATTTGTGACATTTGTGTTATATTATGTTTAAAATAATTATGATAACAATGCATTTATAACTAAGGAAGTCGGGTGATGATTGTGTCCCTCCTATGTTTTTGAACGCCACTTGTTTTTTGCTTGTATGTCTTGTTTAGAAAAATAGAACATTTTCAAAAGGTATTATAATGACATGCACAAAATGATATTGTGTTTTAGAATATTGACGAGAATTGAGAACATGATAGCCTTGCAAATGCACAAGTAGGGAAATGTTACAGTTGCTAGATAATACTTAAATTATTCTTTTTAGTGACGTTATTTATACAAATAACTGAAAAATGTTCCAATCAATATCATTTTCATGTTTTTCTCTGGGTTTCGAGTAATTCTGAATGTAATAATTTACTAAATAGCGCTTAAAACAACCCCTCTTGACTGATGATAAAGCGAAATTAACATATTTCTAATGCTGGACTAAAGAGTTAAACATTTACATTTTTGGGTGATATCTACGTAAATTAAAGATATCAGCACATACGTGACAGTATGCGTAAAATCGTTTTTATTTTATTCTAGTACTAAAAGTGGTAAATGATTACCATTCGATTGAAATGTAGAAAACAATAAAGAGATAATTACATTAGGTTATGATGTTCAGCCTATATTCAAAATAATTTCCTACATTTTTTATTGATTTTTCTTCATTAACATGATTAAGCAATATTAGAGTATCTCCCAACCCCTTGGCCACAAAATGTTAGGCTGTCAAGGTTATACAAAATGCCAATAGACAATAGACAATAGACAATAATTTATTCAAACTCTGGCCGGGGTGGCATGGAGTGTAATATATATGAAATTAAACAATACATCTTTTATACACATAATTATAAAGATTATAAACAATAACAGAAAAAATACAATGTAAGCAGCAATCAAATGTAAAGATCAAAAATATTGAAAGATTCTTTTAAATATTTAACAAATTTTTTAATCACATTTGGATTTTGACTTGACATAATGTTTTTAAACTTTAAAACGTTTGGTCGTTGGTGACAATATTTGGGTAGAAATTGGTTTCTTACTTCAGACAAGATTGAACATTCTAAAACAAAATGAAATTCATCACATAGTGTGTTGTTATTACAAAAAATACATATTCTATTGATTCTTGGTGTGTTTGTATAACGTCCGACTTCAATGAAGAAAAACTTCAGCTTGTGGTTACAGGTTCTAAATTTACAAAATGTTTTTCTTTCGTACAATGGTAAAAAACAAAGATAATTTTCGAATTTAAATTCCGTCTTAAAAATACGATACAAAGTACATTTACTAGATTCGGTTATCTCATTTCGCCATTGTTGTTCGTATTGGTCTTCTAATCGTTGTTTGATGACCATATGAAAATTAGAAAGATTACCACTGTTGTTTCGAGGCATTACAAACATATTGGAAAAACCAGTATGGTCTAGTATATGTTTAGTGTCTAGCCATTTAGAGGATAATGTCCTATTATCGGAGTAGTGACAAAGTAAATTATAAAAACGGCTTGACAACTTGTTCTCGTCGTCTGACACTAACTTACACCAAAAAGAAATCATTCGAGTTTTAATATATACAGAAAGTGGAAAGCGCCCAGTCTCTCCGTAAACCATACAACTAGGTGTTGACTGTTTGAGACCTAATACATACTTTAAATATTTGAGGTAAAGTCTATCTAAAATTAAAACGTTTTCATATCCCCAAACTTCACAGCCATACAACAGAATTGGCAAAATCAATGAATCAAACAGTTCTAGCTGTAAGTCAATGGGTAGATCGAGCTCTTTTGATTTCTTCAATAATGCAAACATAGCTTTTCTAGATTGCACTACTAGGTGTGTTTTGTGACAAACAAACGAACCATTGTAATTAAAAAATACACCTAGATACTTAAATGAATCAACGATTGATATATTTTTCCCGTTCAGTTTAAAGTTAAATTTACCTCTGTATCTAGCCTTTGAAAAAATGACAATTTCTGTTTTTTTCTGTATTTATACTTAATTTTTAGCCAAGCAATTTAGTGATTTTTGTAAGCCTTCAGGAGTTTCAGAAAAATAACTGTATCATCTGCATATAATAATATTTGTATTTTTAGATAGTTGTCAAACACATTATCGGACAAGGAGAGGTTTTTAACATTATTGTATTTTAAGAATGACTCTAAATCATTTAGGTGCAAAGCAAATACCAGCGGCGATAGACTTTCCCCTTGTCTAACACCGGTGTAACAGTTGAAATATGCTGATTTATTATTGTTCAATTGTACACAAGATTTAACATTATCATATATATTTCTAACAACATTGAAAAGCTTTCCGGTAATGCCAAATGAAATTAATTTTATCCATAAACCTGACCGCCAAACGGTATCGAATGCTTTTTTAAAATCGATAAAGGCACAGTAAAGTTTTTTCTTTTTGCTAAAGAAAATATCAATTAGGGATTTTAGTGAAAAAACATGGTTTAAAGTTGAATAACCTTTTCTAAATCCAGTTTGATTTTCTAGTGAAATGTTATTTAAATTTAAAAAATTATTTAACCGCAGGTTAATTATTGTTGTGAAAAATTTCCCAAAGCAACTTAACAAACTTATTCCTCTATAATTTCCGGGGTCATTAGTGTCTCCTCTCTTTTTGTAAATAGGGATAATATTTCCCAATGTCCAGTCTTGCGGGACATCTCCCGTTTCTAAGACATAGTTAAAAAGACATTTGAAAACGGGGAGCAAAAGCCCTATAGTGGAACGAATATATTCGTTTATGACTCTATCATCACCACATGCTTTATTGATTTTTAAAGATTTTACAGCTTGTAATATTTCTTCTTCTGATATTTCTTTATCTAACTCAAGAACAGAACGCGTGTTGTTATTAATTTGCGTTTCAGGGTATGTGGATTCTTCATTAAGAAATTTAAAATGTTCATAAAAGGAATTTATATCTGGTACATTTTTACTAGCTTTTTTATTTTTTGAATTCAAGAGATTCCAATAATGTTTAGGATTTGAAGATTTTAATCCTCTTAGTTTTTGTTCAAAATTTTTCTGCATTTTTTTTCTAGCTTTCCGCATTTCTAATTTATACTTTTTACTACACTCTTTCATATTCTGAAAGTTTTGTGTCGTTTTAGACCTTCTATAAAAGTTTTTACTATTAACATATGTGACTCTCTGTTGTTTACATTTGTCGTTAAACCAACGTTTCTGTTTGGAATTTTTATTCACGTAGCTCTTCTTGACTTTAAAAGTCTTAGACGCACTGGTTTCCCATAAAGAGGAAATATCTGTAACGATCTCATTAACATTTACATCGACAGAATTTTTTTTTTTTAATATTGCTTCTATTTTTAAATTATCAATAGCTTCAATAAATTGTGTTTTTTTTACAGTTATCCCATATGTACATATTCTCATTGTTATCTTTGGTGTCTGTAAAAGGATTTTCAGATATAAACTGTGGAACTACATTATACAGGTGTCTGGCTTTTAATTCGAAATGGGTCCCACGGTGTATATCCGAAAATAAAGGATCAAAGTCTAATATGTTGAATTTTGAGCAATTAGAAAGAAGGTATGGTGAGCCAATACAATAGTCAATAACGCTATTCTTAGTTGTTGTAAATTCGCCTGTTAAATTGTCAGAGCCTATTCGACCATAAAACATATATATGGACGATGATTTGCAAAAATCTAGTAACCGATTTCCATAATTATTACAATTTTTGTCTAAGGATGCTCTTGTTTCTGGAATAGAAAATGATGCTAAAGTATCTCCGTTCAATACGGGATTATCAGTGTCAACAGATATATCATTAGGATACATAAAATCTACATATGAAACATCTGACTGATTTGCAGTCCTTGAGTTGGAATCACCCATTAATAAAACATAGTATTTGTTATCGGGATTCATATGAACCAGATCCAAAGACAAATCGTCAAATAGACCTACATCACTGTATTTGGAGCCTTCAGGTGGTATATAGACAGCTCCACATAACACATCCTTATCATAACCAAATATACTCTTACTGATTAAAAACCATAAACAAGCTGGGTTTTCTGACGGACACAATTTCGTTTTATCTTTGAATATGGCACGCGCAAATATTGCTATTCCGCCTGAACGGTGAACAGGTAATTTTTGTCTATTTTTATATAACATGAAATACCCAAGTTTATCTAGCTTGTCGGATAATACTTCCGTATCAATATCGTTACATTTTGTTTCTGTCAGTACCACAAAATCATAATTCAGTAAATTATCTTCAAAGTCAGGAATTTAGAGTTCAATCCACATATATTAATCACATAAAACTTAATGTCATCAGGTGGTGGGTGTTCTGTACAGACTTGTGGTGCACAATTGGGCTTGTGCTGTACCCCTGGCCTGTCCTAGGCTGTTAATAAGAAATTGTCCAAGCCAAAGTCTTTATAGTTGACCGAATTTTCGCCCAGCTTAAATAGGTCATCAACCGTTTCTATGGTAACGGGATAACCCCTTTCAGTCTGTGATTTCAAAAAACATAAAATCCTACCATCAGAGGTGGTGGCCTTCTCAACATTAGCATGTTTCCTGGAAAATGCGAATAGGCGTGCACGCAGCCCTGTTAGGTCCTCATCAACATAAACACGATAAACACAAGTGCACACATTTATTAGCCATAATTATATTTCCGATTATACTCACTTTGCATAATGTGTATGATGCACTTCAGTATACTTCAATTGCAACGCTGATCTAGTAGGCCTATTGCTGGCTTCTGAATAATTATTGGTTCAGAATTTCTAGAATTCTTTATTTTATTTGACAGCTATTGTGCATATTTTGTATGACGGATTTCCCACAAGATAAATGTAACTGCATAAACTGCTTTTTCGGTAAAAATAATGTGGAGATGTGGTATTACACTAAACTATGCCTCGAATAGGTCAAAAATTGAGGTTTCACTATGTCGCTTGACGGCCATTTTTGATTCTGAGCCGCTAATGGTCCAAGATGGCCGGCAAAAAAATGCCAAGAAGAATTTTTCACTTCCTGACACAAGAAACTACAAGAAAAATCATTGTGGCAAGAATGGCGTTGAAAATCACACGATATTACATCGTGTATACTATAATTTAAAACGCCTTGAAAACTAGAAAATAACTAGTATTGTTAATATAGCTTTGCAAGGCCGTATAATAATGTATACCCCCTCCCCCCCATGTGACGTCTCACGAATAAAAAGAAACTTGAAATAAAAAATTTGTTCTCATTTTTAGCAACGCCTAAAACACAAAGATTATCGATATCGATAATATCAGAATTTGGAAATGCACAATGCAATTCACTTCTGATAATATCAAGATTAAAAATAATCGTGTGATATCCTGTCAATAACCCTTTAACCGCGCTACGTTTTCTAATTTTAATTCTCAATCTCATCCCAGCAGACACAAGACGTTGAACCAATGTTGGTTTAATGTTGGACCGGCGTCGTATAGGCGGTGGATCGACACAAAACCAGCAACATCTTATGTTTGGTGGGATAAAGCAAGGAATATAGAAAGACCTTTCTACATTCCTTGGATGAAGCGAAGAACGTTCTTGTCGTGATGTATCATACAGTTTCTCATACATGCTACTATAGAGCGTAAATGTGCAGAAAACACGATATGACTCAATGTTGGGTTAATGTTGGCCCGACGTCGCAGACGGCGGGACAACATTAACCCAACATTGGGCTAACGTCTCGTCGTTGTGGATTTCACTTGTGTAGAGAAAATAAGTGTCATTCCCGCTTTGTGTGGAAATAAAAAAGCTGAGAACTGCGGATTGATTAAAACTGCAAAGGGTGAATGTTTTGGACAATGGACATCCCCCACCCGAGCAGCTAGTCCTCTAGCGTCTGTAGGCTTACACAAAGGGGTGAAGACTTGTGGTGGAGAATGAGTGATCTGATTGTCAAGCCAGGTCATTTGAGGTCAAACCACAGACCCCTGTTCAGAACAAATTAGGGTTTCAATCCCGATTAAATGTTTGCGGCTTAAGTTCCATTACAAGAGTTCTTAGTTCCATTGCGCAGAAAATAATACGAGTCCAAGTTTCAGGTTGCAGCCGCCATCGAGGCTGTGCTGCATAAATATCGTCCCCTTGGATATGAAAGGGTGTAAATGCCACTTTAGAGAGTGGCAGACACAGCCTTTCGTCTCCAAGTGAATGCTCATAATGCTAACAGCGTTTAAATTTTCAAATGCATGGCAGTAGTCTAAGAATGTACCAAACTCACCGATTTGTCGCGCCACGAACCAGTTCGGTACTCAATGCTACAACCCTAAATAGAAATGGTGCTAGCAAGGAATCCCAGGTATCCCCACATTGCGCAGATTGTGTGTAACTGGATATAAATATAACTCTGCAACTCTTTTTCACAAGAAATTGCTTACCCAATTTGTGGTAAATAACTGTTGTCATAATGTTAGAAAAGAATATAATCAAGATAAGATACTTTCTCAGTGGATGTGTGAAATCTGTAAGGAAATAAGAAATACTTTTTATCTCGCATTGAACAGGTAGTTACAAACAATAGTTCAAAACAAGCTGATAGTCAGCTTGGAGAAAATATGGTAAAATGTAGACATAAATATGTTGCTTCTAAAAACTAAATGTAAAAATGTTAAAGAATATTGGAGAATGTTATATAAGAGTAATAATGTAGCAAAAAAGCGTAATATTACAGACAGTGATTTTTTTTATACTTTTCCAAACATATAAGTCTATATGATACTATATAATAGATGCCGATATTATATATTATTATTATGAAAAAAAAGAAATATTCTTCAGAAATGGTGTAAAATAATTTCGACCAACCTTTTACTTGTAAAGAAGAAGAAAGTGCACTAAAAAAAATAATTTATTGAAAAAAAATAATGGCTTAGATTTATTGTGAAATGAATTTTTTATACCAGGAAAAAGTATTTTAATGCCGATTCTAACTAAAACTTTTAATATTATTTGCATGTTGATATAAGATACTTTTGGGCTGAAAGTAAGTGTTTACATTAAAGCACAGGGTGAATTTCGTTCCAATTTAGGTACGATTGATAGCATTTTTATTTTACATAATATTGTAAATTGGTGTATATCTAACAAGAAAAAATAATACTGCGCATTCTTAGATTTTTGTAAGGCGTTTGACAAAGCTGTACGAGATAATCTTTTGGTACGAACGTTTAAAAGCTGGGATTCGCGGAAAAATGAAAACCATGTTACAAAATATTTATTCATCTGTTAAATCTAGGGTCATAGCCTGTTCTAGTTCTGTAACCAAATCTTTTGACTGTAGGTCTACGCGTGGGGTTTGACAAGGAGAGAGCCTCTCACCATTTTTATTTGCAATGTTTGTAAATTATATTGAGGAACATCTTAGACGGACTGGCTCGACTGGTATTGACTTGTTAATTTGTTTATATTGATTTACGCCGATGATGGGCTTAACTTTCAGAATCGGCACATGGATGCGCTCGATTTTCTTTTTCAGACAGTATTGTACTAGATGTTAACTTTAAATAATATAAGAAAAACTTAAATTATTATATTTAGAAGGAGTGGTAACATTTCTTGTAGGCCTACATGGTTTAATAATGAAAATCCTATTGAGTGGTGTATAGCAGCAAATACTCTAATTTCGTATTAAAAAAAAAACTTTTCCTCATCTTGCTTCCCAGGCTGGGAGAACATTTTTTTCTCTACGTAAACAATCCCGTCCTATGGTCGGTAAAATGTCACCCACTATTGCATTCGAGGTATTTGATTGTCAAATATTGCCATTACTAATATATGGAAGTGATATATGGTAAACCGGCGATGATGTTAACGATCTGGAAAAAAATCATCCAAAATTTATTCAAGAGACCCCTTGGGATGAGACATTTTCAATGTTGTCAATTTAAAAAAAAATAATTTATATGAAGCTATATAGCCTACTGAGCCTAACTGAAAATACGAAAAAGTAAAAAAACAATTTTAAAGCACCAAAAAAGAGTGAAATAGTTGTATTTCCAGGTCGTCTATTGCCATGTAAACAAAACAAGTCAGCAAAATTCAGCACTTTACATCACATATTCCCACGTATCAGACAGTAAGATCAGAGCAGTCGCCGCTAATAATTGGTGTCTCATAGTCAGGACACGAGAGGACACACCTGCAGCACTGATTGTCTACCCAACGCTGGGCCGATGCCATCAGCATGTGGCCCAATGCTGTGAAAATATTCAATCGTCCTTCAGGTATACAAATAGTTTGTTTGGGTTACTTCTGGTTTCATAGAAATGTTGATTAAAAATATTTGTAAAAATCCAAAAACTCTGAAAAAAATAAAATCTTTATCTGGGTGTGTCTTCATTACAAGACTAAAAACGAAAATTGATATCATCCCAAGGGGCTGCTTTAAGTCTACACTTGGCGTCAGAACACAAACACCTACATCTGCAATATATGGTGACACAGGGCCATTTCCACTGATCATCCGGCAACATATCAAAGCTGTAAAATTTTGGTGTAGAGTTCTAAGCCTTCCAGTCAAAAATGCCTACAGTATGCTACTATATATGAGCCATATAACTTACACATAAGAGGTAGCCACATCATAACAGCAATGGCGAGATATCAAATGAGCTCACATGACCTAAATGTTGAAGAGGACAATACAATAATCCAATCACTCAAATAAATCAGAGAATATGCACAAGGATCAAACGAAATTGACTACGAAATACACCTTCTTCTTCGCCGTAATGCTATGAACAAGGAACGTGAAATCTTATTTATTTTCATAGCCACAATTATACTGAAGATAACATATATATTCAAATATTATCAAATGACATCAAATAAATAATATCAGTCAAATCAGCCTTTCATGATCTGACTTAGGGTAATACCACATATGAGATGGCTGCTGCTATCGGACTTGTTGATTTGGCCGTTTAAGACCATTAAGGGACGTTTCCGTCGTCTCTGTTATCAGACGAGGTGGGGCCTTATGGAGGATTTCAGAGATGCTGAGTCAGCTGACTTTCTCTATGAGTTCGGGAATGTTTTGTTCCATTCGATTATGTGGTGCTAACTAGGTTGTGATTGAAAATGAGATGAATTAATCCTTAATTAAAATAAGCAGCATTGTTTTTGTATCAGTATTATATCCTGCGTGAATGGCCTTATGGCGATTTCAGAGACGCTAGTCAACTGATTTTCTCTATGAGATCGGGAATGTTTTTCTTCGATTGCAACTCCCAGTATGTGGTACTAACTAGGCCGTAATTGAAGTGGTATGAATTATTCTAGTTAATTAAAATATGCTGTAATGCTATTGTGCCATGTGTAAATTCCACACATAAAAATATTATAGTTATCACGTTACTAAGTTTGCACTACTCACTAATATGAATTAAGACATATCAGGACTCATAGCGACTATGCATGCATGGTCACATGGCTCGGAGCTACCTGCTTCACAGATTTCACATTTATTGTACTTGCATGCTATCATGACTGATTTTCAAAATATCACATAATTGTTAGCATTTTTTATTACATACTCCAAAAACATGATGATACATTTGTATATATTTTAGGTTTATACGCTTTCCAGAATGTCTTTTTTGCTACGACATTATAGTTTGTATATTGAACATAATAGCTATTTTATCTCTGGTTTTGGTGCGCGAAACAGAATGATATACTACTATCTCCATATCTTGGCAATCCCTTCTATTTTAATTTTCAATTAACTAAGGGAGACCGAGCCACCATGAACACCTATTTTTCATTTTGGATTAGCTCCAACTATTTTTGTAGCACATTAACCAATACGCTGGACTATCCTGATGTTTGACTGGAATACAATAAATGCATTCATGTTGAATGTTACTATAAAATCAATTTTAAAAAATCGAGCACACGTCCATGAATATAACTACTGGGCATGTTGGAGGGACTTCCTGTATCATGCAAACCCATTTTTAATAGTGAAATGAAAATACTTAAAGTAATATTTAATTGTATATAAACCATCATTTTAGGGATAGCTAAATTTAAAAATATATATATATTATGAGGACGGGGCATCATAGACATCAATGCCAATAATGGGGCCCCATGGACGTGTCCATGGTGCCCCTTATCATGTCCATTGTACCTCGTCCTTAAAGTAGAATATTCCATTATAATCCATGGTTCTTGAAAAAACACAATATTTACTAGATTCTTGTTTTAAAGCGACACAATCAGGCTAAAATCATATAAAAATCAGTATTTTTATTTTCGCTTTTTAATAAGGCCATATAATGGGAACATGTCCATAGACTAGAATTGCGTAAGTTTTTAAAACTTTTGTGTTGCGCATTGACCAGTTAGGCGAGATATAAAGACACAATTTTAGCCTGATTGTGTCGCTTTAACTTAGCTCCATGGAGTGTTTTAATGTGTTAACAAAATCCGTGTATCTCAAAAATTTACTTTAACCATCAGACACACACATTTCTTTATTTCCATAGCTTACACATGCCTTGAAGTATAACTACCAATTTTTCTGCTTAAAAAGAACAGTTCAAAAGCATTCCGCCCCGTAGGGCTCTGTTGTCAAAATTGGACAATGCACTTTGTCAAAAAGACAGATGTTCATGGTGCTCTGATGTCCATGGTGCCCCGGGTCCCTGGTAATCATTTATATTATCAATTGGCTCTGCAGAGGAAAAGTTGCTTTCATGTAATCAGGTGCAAAGTAGAGATCTAAAGATTGATACATTATTATTTTATGTACCGTGGTGTGGATCTTAATAAATAAAAAAAAACATTGGAATAAAAAAACATCGCTATCAAGTACTAACAGCTGGATGTCGGCGGAGATGAATTTTTCATCGGCGACTATGGTATGGGCAGAACCACCGGGAGTGCCCAGCCATTTCAAATACCATGAGATGATTTAATATTTTTTTTCATAGTTATTGGCAAGGCCTTTTCAAATACCATGAGATGATTTAATATATATAATTTTTTTAATAGTAATTGGCAAGGCCTTTTCAAATACCATGAGATGATTTAATATATATAATTTTTTTAATAGTAATTGGCAAGGCCTTTTCAAATACCATGAGATGATTTATTTTTTTTGTTAATAGTAATTGGCAAAGACTTTTCAAATGCCATCAGATGATTTGATATATTTTTTAAATAGTGATTGGCAAGGCCTTTTCAAATACCATAAGATGATTAATTTTTTTTTAATAGTAATTGACAAGGCTTTTGAAAATACCATGAGATGATTTAATTTAATTTTTTTTAAATCTGATTCGAAATACAATATTTTAGATAATATAGTTAGTGGAATACATAAAAAGCCAGAACATTTTCACCTGTATGTTCTCGAGAAGGCGGTAACAAAATTTAAAATCTACATCATTCAAAAGCGCTTCAAGTTTAGCTAAAACACACAAAATTTCCCTTGAGGCTGTGACACATTTTACATAAAATACTAGTCGAATCCAAGGTCTTCACCTTCGAGCACCCAAATTATGTTCTAAATTCAAGACTTACAAATAAAATAATACCAACAGAAACTATTCTGCCATGTATTCAGACAGTGTTGGTCAATTCTAGCACTTTTATGACAAAACAAAACTGTGCCTGCAACAAAAATAATTTTTTTTAAATATTCACAGCAAATGTGAAAAACATACTATGATATTCTGGCGGCTGACAAATCTTAGTGATACAAAAAGCAACAATAAAAAGAAAACATTGTTTAAATGTGCACAGTAGTAATATTGATGTACCCATTGACCACACACACAGTTAATTTATGTTATTTCATAATTGTTACCATGCAATTTCACAATAATTATGTATTACCTTTAATGTAAATTACAATCTGAATAAGACGCATTTCCAAAGCATCTTTCAAGCCGTATACAGCTGTGTCGCTGATCATTCATTCACGGCCATCGGCTCACAAACAAGACGGTGAACAGAGACACAATTCTTTCTGTGGCAGGTGTGGCTAACATCCCAGCAGACCCAAGACTTTGAATCAATATTGGTTTATTGTTGGTCCAGCGTCGTAGACGGTTGGCCAATGTCAAAGCAACATTGATTCAACGTCTTGTGTCTGCTGGCATTACACTTCTGATTGGCTAGAATGATATTATGATGAAAAGAAAAAACCCCGTTCCTATGTGAGTTAAAATCAAGCTCATCTGTGGATAGGCACTGGTGTTCAGATATGTATGCCAAATAAGGCAGTTTCCAACGAGAGTAGAATTCTGCCTTATTTTTCATAAATAGCTGGGTTTCAAATTAAAAGAAAGAGCTGTCGGGTCAACACTATTCTTCATCTGTAGACTACTTGATAATGACGATGACCTATTTTTTTCCTGGCCACATTAATTTTTAAAAATAGCTTGACGCCATTTTTTTATTTTGCGAATTGAAACCACAAAATCGTACCTCATTGATTCTCTATTGCCAGCTATCTCGGCTTTACACGGTGTCCCTTTGGTGGCCATCTTGAACTTTGGCGTAAATTTTGCTTTTTTAGACTGTCCTGTGATCTTCAATCTCGGATTTTCGTTGTTGGAAACATGGACTCGCAATTCAATTCAGTTCATTCAGTGTACTACATACAATATTAATAACAGTTTGATAACATATATCAAATACCATAAAAATATATACATGAGGTATAATAATATAAGTAATACTATCACTGAAATATAAAATAGTAAACATGAGGTTTTTGCCAGTAGGCCTAGTTCCCACCCAACCTGTTTTAATTTCCACCAGCCCTTCATAATACGATTATAATAAGCGGCAATAACAACAGAAACATTTACAAAACCATAAACAACAGTTACTATCACCACTGACAAAACTGGTATTAATTTTATTCAAGTAAGATTAATTAGCAATAAGACGTACATTAAATGGTAAATAAATTGTGCTAAAATACTACGTTGGAAGCAGTCTGTACGACGGTACCATCAGAAATCCAGAATCATTCAAGTTACAAGTGGAGCATATTTCATCAGAAAACAAACAAAATCATGAAATCACTAACATCATAACTGCCGTATAAACACTTCCAATAGAAAACAAAATCAGTATATTCAGGACGCATAGTTAGAGATAGAATGTTCGTCATTAGTAGACGATCTTTATAATCTACTTCAGCATGATTGAAAACATATCGGGTCATCAACCTCTGAATTTTTTCTATATTTGTTTTATATTTTTACGACTGATGCCACTAAATATACAATATACAATATTTCAATAACGGGCGGACTAGTAAACAGTACATAAGATACAACGAAGCAGCTCATTAACTCTGGTTTTCCAGCCATCATGGATAGGTATAGTCAACTGTTAAAATATGCGGGACATGGGCTCCCCAGAATGCAATAGTGCCCGTGGGTAGACCTAGGCCCTATTCCATAATAATACTAAATATGCGTTTCATACCCAATGCCACATTAAGAACAAGTTACCAAATTATAGCAAGTCCATTATATACTAGAGCGACATCTATGAGTTAATAATTCCGGCAAAGCTCAACGCTTTTAGCTGACTATGTCACTGGGGAGCTCGAAACAGTTGACCCACTGTATACTCACCCAATGTTGTTGTGCCATCGTCGCAGACGTTTGTCTAACATTAAAACATCGTTGAATGAGTGTCTCGTTGGAGTAGTATCCGTAGTTTTGTAATCAGGTTGAATTACTCAGCGGAGTGCAATCAACCAGTACTGTATACTGAAAAGTCCAGGAGCAGGGACACCAAAAAGAAAATTTCGTTCAACCTGCGAACTATCTTGAATATGAATTGACAGAATAGTAGACTGGACCTTCGGCAACAACCCCAGGTAGTATGTACAATCAAATTGTGGTATCAGTTTTTTTGTACAGCCTATTTTCTAACGTAGGGGGTGCTTTTCGCTATGTTCGTCAAAGTGGAGGTCAAATTCGGAAAATAGCCATATCGTTGCAAAGAATGAACCAATTCTTACACTGTTGGTATCACCACAATCAGTATTAGCCTATCTAACTTTTGATCTTACTTTTTCCCGAAGCATTGTTTATTTTAGTCATTTAATGCATTTTTAGCCAATACGCTTAGTATAATTTCTGTTTCATTTCATTTTTTGTAAAGATTTAGGGAAAAAATCCATAGCGTATTTACGATTGAGATGTGACTTGATGTAAGCTGTTATATTCACACCATACACAAACTTATCTAAGGCCAAAAGCTAGATTAGTTATTACTGAGTGTAGTGATATCAAAATTGTAAGAATTGGTGCATTGAATGCAAAGATATGGCTATTTTTCGAACTTGACCTCCACTTTGACGAACATAGCGAAAAACACCCCCTATGTTAAAAAACGGGCTGTACAAAAAAACTGATACCACAATTTGTTTGTACATACTACCTGGGGTTTTTGACGAAGGTCCATTCTACCATTCTGTCAATTCAGATTGTAGATACTACGCCGGTTGAACGAACTCACTAAATAAAGCCCCTACAAAAACTAGCTCCTGGACTAGAAGGACTACACATGACCTACGTATACGAATTTCGAATATGACACATTTTTTCGTGTAGATGCTTTTCACTCGAACTTGAAAATGTACTTGCATTGTACCCCAATACATTACTATTAACTTTTCCTATTTTTTACAAAAGATATGGGTGATAATTTAAAAAAATGAAATTCAATCGTGATTTATTCGGATAAATCACTCATATTTTTCATTATGGATCAAATAGGCAAATATATGCTATTTTAAATGGGTCTTCATTGTTGAGTATTAAGGAATTAGTTATTAATTTGTGTACATGTTTGTAATATAACTTCTTGAACAAATATTTTTATCACCACTGAGGGCATTGTCTCAAATCTAAAATGTGTATGTGTTAGTGTCTGTCGATGGGTAGATAATTTCAGATAGTAGTGATAAAACCAGGTCACAGGTTATTAATATAATTAGTATACAGGGATGATTGACTGACTGAAACTAAATCAATAAATCAATAAATCAATAAATCATTGTATCATCAATCAATGAATCAATGAATCAATGAATCAATGAATCAATGAATCAATGAATCAATCAATTAATCAATCAATCAATCAATCAATCAATCGATCAATCAATTAATCAATTAATTAATCGAATAATCAATTAATTAATTAATTAATCAATTAATTAAATAAATAATTAATTAATTATCTGATTTATTATTTTTTAAATTATTATGACAGCTCGATTGTCTGACATGTGTGCTGGGATTCTAACACCGTTTGTTCTTTGCGCTTACTGTTTATTGAGAGGTATACCGCCACAGCTCCCAAAGGGTGCATTAAGGACGCCACGCGATATCATGTTTGATTTCGTTAAGTATTCCTGGCTTGACCACGACCTGTACCGTGCCGTGCTGCCCTCTTGCGACCTCGGCCTGACCAATCATCACTGACCTTAGAAAACCACCCCTCTTGTCCTGGAGTGTTAGCACAAGCACATGGAGACCTTGGTGGTTTAGTTTGGGTGCAGCAAGGGACGATAAATTAATAACCGTGTGTATGACACAGTAATGTATGCTTTTCTATAATTTTAGTTGGCCTACATTTCAGTATGGTCGGAAAATGTTCTTTCTTATTAAAGTATTCGCTTTGCCATCGCCAGCTATTTATTTTGTGCCAGGGTATAATTGTTTTCATTTACAGTAATAATTCGCCATTTTGGCAAAGCAGAACTATGGCAAAGTATAGCCTACTTCTTTGTTAAAGGGACTAACTCAAGCAAAATCATCAAAAAATCGCTGATTTAATTTTGGCCTATTAATATGACCATATGATGTAAACATGCTCATAAACTAGATTTGCAATTTTTTTTATTTTTTGTGCTGCGCATTTACCAGTTAGGTTAGATATAGAGACGAAATTCCCGTATTTCTTATTTTTGACATTGTTGTCCAATATAAGAAATCAGGAATTTCGTTCTATGTCTAGCCTGGTAAATGCGCAGCACATGTCTATGGACATGTTTACATCACATGGTCATATTGAGAAACCAAAATAAAATCACCTATTTTTTGACGATTTTAGCCTGGGTATGGGCCTTTAATGAGATGAACACTAAGAGGGAAAACATGAGATATTACATATGGCATGACGGGGATTAGCTGTTTTATTTTCAGAAAATTATTTTTGACTGATTTGCCGATGCAAATTTTTCCGTGGATAAACATGTAAACAGTTTGGGAGACATTGGAACACAATCACATGCGCTTACAGCGGATAATGTTGTATTCACATTTAGTGGCATCTATAATTAATAAAGACTGATATTCTGAAAGCATGGATTTATCATTAGAATAGATTGGGACAACATTATGTACCAAATGTCAATATTTTGAAGTTTGTACACATCGTATTCTACACCAGTAGTTAAAGTGTCGTATCTGCAGCTTTACAAAGTGGTAGATACACCCTTTACTGCCATGTAACCCAAGGTGACTTTATTTGCCGATATCAGGATATATCACTCACAGGTTTTCCAACAATGATTACAAGAATTATAATCAAACGTTTTATACTATTTCAATACTATTTTTTATTGTTTTTATATTTGTTTGTGATATTTTAAAAAAGCCGCTAATTATACTCCACTGGAAATTGTGGGCGAGAGGTGAAATGGAAGTAATCATCAGAATGTACTCACCGACAATTTCCATGGCCGGCCTTGGTGAGAATCTGGTACAGAAAGAGCCGACAAAACTTGTTTGGCTTCAAGTGCAGCCGATTGAATCTTATCAGTAACACTATATTTCAGGGGCGATTTTAATGACATATTTACCTTGGATCTCCACGAACTGACCGCTGACACACAGAGAAAATTGGAATATGGCTGATATATAACACCAGCGAAGCGCTAGTAATAAGCGGACAAGGCCATTGGAATATCACGAAATTAAATTAATCTGGCAAAGTGTATCTGAAACTTGCGAATTCCCAGAATTGTCGATATGCCTGCAGACAATGTGACAATGTGCTGTTGATTAACCTTTAACCGCCCAGTTATTTAATTATGTTTGTGCTATGCCCAAACATATCGAGTTTTGTTTGGTTCTTTTTCGTTTTTTTGTTTTTTATGTCCTAAAATCGCAGGGCTATTTCTCTTTCAGTTTTCATGCAATCGATGTGCAATTATAACACAATGTTTCTCGGATAGTCAGGCTGCATGCTATATCTTTTCGAGTTGTTCTTCCCGATTTATGCAGGATTTTCTGGATCACTATATGGATCAATGTCAAATTTCTCCTTGAGTTCTTATCCAATCAACTCCAAACCATGGCACAATTATCCTTAGGCATTGAAGTTTTATGCTATGACTCTTGTAAGAATGTAGTCTAGTAATGGCATATTCTTTAAATTCGTGGTTCCATTTCTAGGCCATGTAATTTATAATTCTGGAATATCTCCTGACCCTTATAAGGTGACTAACGTGATGGATTGGCCAATGCCCAGGAATGTCAAGGATATTCTCAGTTTTCTTGGGTTGGTTCTATATTACGGACGCCTCATTCCAAAGCTTTGCATCATTGCTGCCCCTCTTCGACAGCTAACAAAGACAAATGTCCCTTGGAATTGGACGGGATAGCATATGTAAGTTAAAGGTTAAATGATTATTATTCGAATGAAATCTAGAAACAAATAATTACATGGGGTTAAGGATGTTCAGCCTATATTGAAAATAATTTCACAAAAAATATTTTTGATAATTGTTAAAGAGACAGCATATGTTGACATGTCATTTTGAAAAATGAATTTAGATGTAGTTATGTAGCCTAACGTTACTGATTTTAACTAAAAATACAAAGCAAAATATAAAAAAATCAAAAACACTGAAAAAGATTGAAATACTTTCTTTTCCAGGTCGTATGTTGCCATATAAACAAAACTGTTTTTAGTACAACACTTTATACCACAAATACCCATCATTTCAGATTGTGGGATCAAAGCCTACTCTAGGGCACATAAAAGCCGCCGCCGTTAATTTGTGTCTGAAAGTGAGGACATGGGGAGATTCACCTGCAGCACCGAGTATTTGCCAACGCTGGGCTGTATATAGGCATCAACATGTGACCCAATGCTGTGATGATATTCAACCATCCTTTAGGTGTACACATAGTTTGTTTGGGTTATATGTGGATTCATAGAAAAGTTGATAAAAGAAATGTTTTTGAAAATATTGAAATCATGATCTGCGGCATACACTGCTTTATGATGATACAAAACAAAATACCCAAATTGATGTCATCCCACGGAGTCCCTTTACCATATTTAAGCAGGCTGAGTATTCCCCAACCGCATGACCACAACATGTTATGCTGTCAAATTTGTACAAAATGCCACAAGTGCACAAATTCATTAGCCATATTAACATTCCTGATATTACCCACTTTTAATCTGGTGTATGATGCACTTTAGATATTTTGATCGCAATGCTGATCTACTATTACTGGCTTATGCATTGGCTCAGAACTTTTACAATTATTTATTTTATTGCGCAGCTATTTTATATATTTTGTATGAATGATACCTCTACATATAAAAATAACAGCATAAACAGCTTTATCAGTAAAACAAATCATGTGGAAATGAGATATTATACTAAACTATGCCTCGAATAGTTCAAAAGTTAAAGTTTTACTATGTTGCTTGGATATTGGGCAGCCAATGGTGCATGATGGCCTGCAAAAAAATGACAAGACATACATTTTTCACTTCCTGATACAATGAGAAACAATAAAAAACATGTTGGCAATAATCACGTGAAAAATCCCACGAAATTACACAAGGCCATATAGGGCCTATACTATATCAGTGTATTGAATTTGCTAAAAATCCGTTAAAGCAGCCCCTTGGGATGACATCAAATTTTCGTTTTTAATACCGTACTGAAGTGGTGTATCCCACGGATCATGTTTTTTTCAGAATTTTCATATTTTTACAAATATTTTTAATCAACATTTCTATGAATCCAGAAGTAACCCAAACAAACTATTTGTATACCTGAAGGACGATTGAATGTTCTCACAGCATTGGGCCACATGCTGATGGCATCGGCCCAGCGTTGGGTAGACAATCAGTGCTGCAGGTGTGTCCACCCGTGTCCTGACTATGAGACACCAATTTGCGGCGACTGGTTTGATCTTACCGTCTGATGCGTGGGAATATGTGATGTAAAGTGCTGAATATCGCTGACTTGTTTTGTTTACATGGCAATATACGACCTGGAAATACAACTATTTCATTCTTTTTTGGTGCTTTAAAATTGTTTTTTGACTTTTTCGTAATTTTAGTTAAGATCAGTAGGCTATATAGCTTCATATGAATTAAATTTTCAAAATTGACAACATTGAAAATGTCTCATCCCAAGGGGTCCCTTTAACTTTCTCGAGGTATATATAATATGTCCATATGGCCGCAAGAGAATGCTTGATGATATCTGACATCTGACATCTGAAAAATAAAAAAAATATTTTGAATCTGTGGCCACAGATTCGAATCTGTGGGAACAGATTTGAACCTGTGGCCACGGCTTCAAAATATATTTTTTTCAGATGTCCCTTTAAAAGCTCCGCTGCTATGTCTGTTGAGATGAGATATCAACGGTTATGTTAATGAGGGGATTGGGGGTTAATAAGTTTTAGTGGATAGCCCAGTAAACACGAAACATTTGTATAACATTTGTACAATGTTGGACCAGCGTCGAAGACGTTGGGCCGACGCTGTACAAATGTTTTGTGTTTGCTAGGAAAGCAGTAAAATTAGCTTGTTGAGGAGTGTTTAATATAAGTCAATGATACTGAGAATAATACTTGATATGCGTCGGCCATACTTGATTAAAATCCACGCTTACTGGGTTAAGTGAAGAGTTACTGTATTAATTCCTATACTATTTTACTTAACAGTCAAGCTGTGCAGGCTAGGACCGAACGGTGTGGTTAGTATTAGGTAGTTCGTTTTTATTGGCTTAACGGCCGCCGCCTCTGGATTAGAGCTCAAACAAGTGTTAAAACAAATACAAAATGCCACCGAAATTAATAACAACTGCAGTAGATATACAAGCAATCAAATCATTCATTTTCTGATATATTTTCGTTTGAAGCTGGAGACTTGCGTTAACCGTTAAAGCGCTAGAATAAAAATAAAAATTTGCACCCACTTGAAGTTGTGGGTCGCGGTACTCAAGTGGGGTGAAAATCTAATTTAATTTGAGACCAAACATTTGCAGATCTTGATGTTTGAACACACATCTCGTTCCCAATAACTACGATTTAAACGGCTGATAAAACGGATATAAAATGACCATAGTCGCGCTTGTAAGGGTTTAATTTCCAACAACGAAAAATAATAACTGACATTCCACAAGGGCTGACGAAAATGCCAACCCTTATCCTGCTAAGTTAATTTATTTAAATTTTCACCCACGGGAAGTTGTGTCTCGCTACCGCGACCCACAACTTCAAGTGGCTAAAAATTACTCATATTTTTTGTTTACTTTTAGCACAAATATTTGCAAATCTTTATGTTTAGACACACATTTCATTCCCAATAACAGTGATTTAGTCGACTAATAAAACAGATTAAACCGACAAAAGTCGTGACAAGCAGGAAAAACGTGAAAATAATGTGAAGTGGACGCCAATGATTGTGTAACTCATCAATTGATAATCTGGTCACCTTGGTATTAAAGGGTCGTATCTGTCACTTTGTGAAGAGGCAGAAACGACCCTTTGATACCAAGCTGACCATCTTATGATGAGTAAGTAGGCAAAGAAATAATATGCGCACACCAAACAGCTAGTTTTTTGTTATGCGCACAATTATTCCACAGAGGTAGTTTTTTTACAAATGATGTTTTAAGGGCGCCCAGATAAAAAGAACTATTAAAATATTATCGCCATCTTGATAAAAATACCCTAAGTGATAGCCTGATATGAAAAATAGCACGACACTTTTGTGCTGATGGCACAAAATGTCGTTCGACACCGCAAGGTAATGCGTTAATATCTTTATATTTTTGGTGAGGATAATAACAATATTCAACAATATGAACAGTTGGTATACATCAGATTATCAAGCAAAAACGATTAAACTACACTTCTACATGTCGTCCCCTCGGGGTTAGAAGGTGCTCAACTGCCACTTTACAAGGGGACGATGTATTTGGCGCCGCGGCAGAATTACCGGTGTGTCCGAAAAATGCGAAAAGCAAACGTTTCTGACAACGTTACACTTAACCCTCAGGGCTCTGGGACCCATCCAACTAAACATCTTAAAATTAACACCATCTTCAATTTGTCTCGTTTCCATCAGGAAACTTGAGATTTATCCTAACTTTATCTCAACTTTGTCTCATTTCCATTAGAAAAGTTAACATTTACCTACACTTTCCAATGGGAATGAAATAATGTTAACCCTTATCCTGCTAAGTAAATTAATTAAAATTGTCAACCACTTGAAGTTGTGTATTTGTTTAATTTGAGATCAATCATGTACAAATCTTGATGTTTAAATACAAAGTTCATTCCCAATAACAGTGATTTGGTTGACTAATAAAAAGATTAAAAACGACAATAGTCGTGACCAGCAGGAAAAGGGGTAAAACGATCCTAATTTTAAGATTCTTACTGGGATGTGTCTCGCTGACGCCATCCACAACTTCAAGTTAGTAAAAATTATTCAGATTTGACAAAACGGGGGTCAACGATTTTCGCGTTTTATCCGTAACGTGTTCAACAGCCGGTATTTGATGTGCTAATAAAAAAAAATCGAATATAATCGGGACCGGCGGTTAAAGGATTTATACAGCCCTACTTAAACATGCTAGATAAAAGTGAATAAAAAAGGTGAATCGTGGCGGTCACGCATGTGTGTACCGCACTAAAATAGAAACAAAACTGTGGCATCATCAGACCTAATGATTAGTCTGCTCCAAGGGCTTCACGACTACGGCGGCTGATTTGAATTGTTTGTGTTACAGGTTTCACGTGCGCAAGCGGCAATCGCCGCGATTCACCTGATTTATCACTCATCCCGCTAAGTGATCTCATTAAAATTTTCACCCACTTGAAGTTTCTGGATCGCTTCCGCGACCCAGAAACTTCAAGTGTGAGAAAATTCTTTAAGTGTGTTTAATCTGAGACCAAACATATGCAAATCTTAACGTTTCAAGTGACACAATCAGGCTAAAATCATCAAAAAATCGATTATTTAATTTTGGCTTCTTTAATATGACCATATGATGTGAACATGCTCATAGACTGAAGCTGTAAAAGTTTGTTAATTTTTGTACTGCGCATTTACCAGTAAAACGAGATATAGAGATTAAATTCCAGTATTTCTTATTTTAGACATGCATGTCCGAAATAAGAAATCGGGAATTTTGTCTCTGTATCTAGCTATACCGATTTTTTATGATTTTAGCTGGATTTAAACACACATTTCGCTCCTGACAACTGCAATTCATTTTAAAAGGCTGATAAAACGGATTAAAATTGACTACAGTACTGCTCAGCAGTGGGTTACTTAACTAACGGGATCGAACCCGTGCCCCAACAAACACGAGGCGTTAACACAAGTGGTGTTGATTTGAGCAAGGAAATAGACCATATTCCTTGATTTGAAGTTGGACTGTTCTCTGCGATGCTGGCCCAACCTCTAATCAATGTTGCATGGACGCCTCGTGTTTGATGTTACGTACATCGGAACCCAGCATACATGAGGCATTGGCCCGGGGTTGGGCTAATGTTCTTCCGGATTTATTCATGATTTTCTGGATCACAATGTGGATTGATGTCGGCTCAAGGATGTCAATGATGTCGTATGCAGCCACATTGGTGGTATGAATAGACTGCGGGCAATCTGTCCAGGTCGGGTCGCTCTATTTTTTCTTGAAATGCTAGATTTGATAATTTTGATAAAAATAACCCAACAAAATTCAAAATGTCCAACAAAAAACTCTAGTCAAAACATTATTGTTACCTGAAAAGTCACAATTCCCTGTAATTTTCACCCACTCACAATTGCGTCTCGCGACGCGATTCACAACTTCAAAAGTGAGTTCAAATTATTCAGATTTGGCGAAATGACGGTCAACGACTTTAAAATCTGGTTTATAATGATGTCACGCTTTATGCTGATCCTTAATTTGCTAATGAAATAAAAAAAGATAAAAATGTTGGACATTTTCAATTCAGATTCATTTTTGCAATGCAATAAAATTATAATATTTTACCTCTCTATTTGTTTTCAACGTTGGAAAGATCTTTTATATCAACCACAAAATTAATTGGATGTGGCCTAGTGAGGAAAAACACAAAATGTTGACGCTATTAGTAACCTTTTATCTGCTAGTGCCGCATATAATATGCACACACAAATAGTTCGCAATAGCAAAGAGCTCGAATGAATGTAATTAATTGCAAATTTCGAATCCAGTTGGCGCAAAACGGCATCTATGCCATAAATGGCTTTTTAGATAGCATAATTTTGACATTGCTCAGCTCAGCTCTGGCTACGACGTAGCCAGAGCTGAACTGAGAAGATGTCAAAACAACTAGTGACTTTTATTTGCTTGTAAAGTAAGCAGATGCTGCATTTTCGCTTGTGTGTGAGGCCTTAGTTATGACCCTGTGGACTTGAGTGTTAGTACTAATTGCTTAGGGCACTTGCTTAGGACCCCAGCTGAAGCAGTAGTAAATAACATTTATCAATGCATATCTACATGTATAAGAATTGCATGGGAACAGACTACCACCAACAGGCTGAGGATGACAATTTTAAAAAGAAAATCTGTAACCAGTTTTCACGGAGATTTATTGCAGCACCTCCCAAGTTAATTAAATTGATTAGATGTGGTTGCAAAAGTTGGTTGCATGTTTTGATGCAGCAGGTACACAAGCTGAATGGGAACAGTAAGTCATCGCGAATTAATGAAATTCAGGTTGATGATTAGTAAAAATGGCACAACTCTATCAGACTAACGTTGTTTATTGATTGAATATAATGTTTTGACTACTTTGTATTATAAAATAAATACATTGATATGTGTACTGCATATTCCTTTTGGATATGGAGTTTTTTGTCTGTCATTCATTAGTAATTTATGGATTCAAAAGCTGATATTATGTATCTGGAATACGAATGACAATAGACTTGCTCCGGGTCCCAATAGAACCTCAAATGGCGGCCATCTTGGATTTATTCCTTAGCAAAACCTTAAAAGTTACTAATAATTTCAGAAATGAATTCAGCATTGAAAATCATGTGAAAACATGGAAAATGAGGTAATAAATTAAAATATATGTAAAATAGTTCAGGTATTACAACATCAACATAGCTCTTGGCGGCCATTTTGCATTTTGCCAAAAAACGATGTTCCGCTCAGGGGAAACTTTGGGACTTTTGACAGGTATTAAAGGGGGACATACTGGTATTTTTTTAGATTTAAAAGCTTATATGTGTCTTAAATACGAATGACAATAGACTTGCTCCCAATCACACCTCAAATGGCGGCCATCTTGGATTTATTTTTCACCAAAACCTTAAAAGTTACCAATAGCTTCAGAAATAAATTCAGCATTAAAAATCATGTAAAAATGAGGTATTACATTAAAATATATGTCAAATAGTTCAGGATTTACAACTTCACCATGGCGCTTGGCGGCCATTTTGAATTTTGTCAAAAAAAAGGATGTTCCGCTCAGGGGAAAGTTTGGGACTTTTTACAGGTGATAAAGGAGGACATTCTGAACACATCCTAAAATATTCAGCTTTATATTATTTTTTTCCATTTCAAAACCTAAAATTCCTGGACTATTTGAAGGCCTAGTATTGGACAATTCAGCTCTAACGTGAAAAGGGCAAAATGTAGCAACTGCACATACTATATTCACTGGTGTCATTGGAACTTGGTGCAAATACTTTTCGTAGACGTCAGAATCTGACGTTCATAGACGCTTCGACGCCTTAATCACAATATCAGCACCCTTGAGGAGCTAAGGTTCCATTATCAAAAGCCAGTGACTTCTCACCTGAAAGGAAGCAGTTACTGCATTTTGGCTTTGCGTGGCAGTGTACGAGTGTCCACTCTGATTTCATCCTTGGTTAGATTGACTCTACAAACACGGAACATGGTCAGAGAGAGCACGGGTATTTGTCGGTATGGAATAGCTGGGTGGATCTGAGAGGGGCCATAGAGATCGTAGATGTGACATAAATTACAGACCGTGCGATTGTGATAACCCCCTCCCCACCCACATAGATAAAAACATTTAATATTATTATCAGCTAATTTTGAGTCAAATTGAAATGAGAATTGCGATAGCAATTCATATCTCAAACTAAATTCAAGAGCACCTGCATCAATTAGATATAACACAGCTAGCTCAGCATGTATGCTAAAACGTGGCCAAATCTGTGAATTTGCTTATGATTGAATTATTTGAATAATTCTCCAAAGCAAAGGAGTAGCTTTTACTCAACGTACTACAATTTCTTTAGCTGAATAAAAATTATTTGATTAATTCTCCAAACTAAAGGAGTAGCTTTTACTCAACGTACCACAATTTCCTTAGCTGCATAAAAATAGACACAGTGTGTCTCTTATCCATATCAAGGTCATTCACAATCGTCTACTGTAGAATTAGCTAGTGAATATGACATGATTTCAAAGTTTCTTTATATAATACACATTTGTCAATATCAACACGCCACATCGCGACCAAAAGCTGCACTATCTATTATATCTGAAGGAGTACCCACGCGCGGACACGTGAAGCCAGTGTACCGCAAACACGAAGTGAGTGATGTTAGAAAACTTGGCGCTATTGGGCAATAGGCCTATACCACGGGAAGAACTGCACATTCTAGGCCTTTGGATAGTTTTGAGCATGGTACATGTATACACAACCACTATGACCAAAATCGTAAGGGAGTCACTAATAAATGACTAGGGGGCTGGAGCTTTTGAATTGGAATTTTTTTTAATTTTACTTCCTGACTACAGAACTTTACTTTTTCCACACTCTGCCGCAAGCAAAATATTTATTTCACTTTCCTACAATTTTTTTCTGCAAACAAATTTGGATCCCAAGCTAGGCTTAGTATTGATGTGGAAGTTAAACAATTACTTATTTGGTGGCCCCCTAACCAACATTCCAGTTTTCAACCGAAGCGGATAAGCCAGAAAGGACATGGAGTATGGCTCACTTTGAAATCCTTGGAGGTGTTGACAAAATCTGAAGTTCCAGTCACCAGGGTCATTGTAATCAGCAGAGACCTTGTGAGACCTGAGGATTTGCTAACCCTTTACCCGTCAAGTTATCTCATTTAAATGTTTTCCAATATGCAGTTATGTCTCGCTAGCGCGACCCACATCGTTAAGTGGGCTAAACCTATTTATATTTGTTTCATTTGAGACAAAAAATTGCAAATCGTGGTGTTAAAACACCCGTTTCACTCCCAATAGCAGCAATTTATCGGATGATCAAACGGATTAAATACGATTACAGTCGTTGCTATGGCGGTGAAAGGGTTAAAAATTAAAATACTAAATTTGTGAAAATAGTTATACAGTTAAATATATACAGCGCGCACTGAAATATTTGTCAGTCTGGACACCAGTACAGTGACAATGGGCCTGAAATATACTATTATATCACTGTCACCTCAGGAATCAAGAGATTAGCTCTTTAACCGCCAGGTTATTCAATTGGAATAATCACTCATTTAAATGTGTGTCTCGCAGACGCGATCCACAAGTTCATATGAGTGAAAATTATTATTCAGATTTGACAAAATGGAGGTGAACGATTTTGAAAACATGCTGATTGATGTCATGTTTTGTGCGTATTTAATGTCCTCGTAAAATATAATAGAAAACGAACCTAATCGTAACCGGCGGTTAAAGGGTTAAGTTTTCTTCTGGGGTTTCACCGGTCTGTTGTAAATCGGGTCGACTAATAAACCACAAGGTCAATCATCCCACCACCGGACGCACATTGTCACGTGACACTTTATGTCCTTGGTAACTATGTCCATGACAGCGACGCCATCCTTCTCCTGATAATAGCATAGTGCGGGTGATACTGAGGTGGGGTGGGCGGTGTGATGATGAGGTACGAGGGGTGGGATGATGAGGCAACCTTTGCAAAGTAATCATTTGTAAATGAATGAATGAATGAAATTAAAACTTCTAGAGCGCCTGACTGCTCGGTCGGCCGAGCTCAGAGGCGCAATTCATCCTCATCAAATTCTAAAGAAAAGTCGAGGGAAATAAGCATGATCGTCATCAGGGAGGTGGGGCGCAGAGGAGCTAGGGGGAGAAAGCCAGATCAAAGAAATGCGTTTTAAGCACGAAGGTGTGCAGAATTCCGGAGAGTAGGACCGGAAACAGAAAAGGCACGAGCACCGAACTTAGTTCTGATACGTGGTACTTTGAGCTTATTTGTGTTGTTTGATCGATCGTGGAAGTTTTACTGAGTCTACAGAAAAAAGAGGCTAGATAAAATGGCTGATCATCATTGAGACAACGAAATACAAAAGTACATATTTTGAATTTTATTCTAAACTTGATTGGAAGCCAATGTAATGATTTTAATAGAGGAATAAAGCGACTAAAACTTGAAGTTTTAGTCACAACCCTTGCCAAACAGCTCTGAACACGCTGCAATTTCTGTAGATCTTTGGCTGGAATTTCGTGTAATAAGGAGTTACAGTAGTCAAGTTTGCTTGTCACCAGTGTCATTGCAATTTTCTTTGCTAAAGCTAGAGGTAGAGTTTTGATGCGTTTAAGATCTCTAATGTGATAAAAACAGGAGCTAGTCACCTGTGAAATGTGCTAACGAAAATTCAAAGCACTGTCAAAAAAGATTTCTTGCGGAATCTGCTGGATTCATCTTATTGTCGAATACCGCAAGAGGGGGAAGGGTAATAAACTTCTCCCTCTGCGATTTCGAGCCAATGAGAAGAAACTCAGTCTTGCTAGGATTGAGTTTTAGTTTGAATTGAGCCATCCAAGCAGATACCCCGATAATACAGCGCTGAAGCATTCTTAGTGACTCCGTAGCTGTGTCACCTGTTAAGGAGATATAAATTTGTGTATCATCGGCGTATAAGTGATGACTCAATCCATAACTTGAAATAATGGTGCTTAGAGGAGCGGTGTACAAACTGAAAAGCAGAGGGCCAAGTACAGAACACTGTGGCACTCCATGCTCAAGCAAAATAGAATGAATGGATACATTTATGAATGAACGAATAAATGGATGAATGAATGAATGAGTCAATAAATGAACGAATCTACGAATGAATGAATAAATAAATAAATAAATGCATGGATGAGTGAATGAATGAATGAATGAATGAATGAATGAATGAATGAATGAATGAATGAATGAATGAATGAATGAATGAATGAATGAATGAATGAATGAGTCAATAAATGAACGAATCTACGAATGAATGAATGAATAAATAAATAAATAAATGAATGAATGAATGAATGAATGAATGAATGAATGAATGAATGAATGAATGAATGAATGAATGAATGAATGAATGAATGAATGAATGAATGAATGAATGAATGAATGAATGAGTGAGTGAGTGAGTGGGTGAGTGAATGAATGAATGAATGAATGAATGAATGAATGAAAATGAATGAAGAAATAAATGAATGGATAAATAAAGGAATGAATGAAGAAATGAAGGAATGGATTTAGGAATGAATGTGGATTTATGCCACCTTTGTGTGCATAATTATAGGAGAATTTAAACTGGACCAGGAGAACCTCCTGAAGATGGTGAGATGAATTAGATGACACTGCCCTCAAGACACAAGATTTGAAATGCGACCCTTGACGAACCCAACGCTGGCCAAACATTGAAAAAGCATTGGGGGAATATGACGTGTTTGCTGGCATGTAACCAGGGCGGTGCACCATAGCCTGATGTGTGGTACTTTCGCAGGTACACTGGACGATTGTATCTAGAAGACACGAGGCATTGACCCAATGTTTGATTAATCATTTGATGGTGGGCCGCCGTCGCAGACGATGGAGCATCATTAAGTCAACTTTGAATCAATGCATCAAGCCTGTTGGGTTTATGCGGTATCCCAGGCCCGTCGTCTTCAACCTAAGCGGAAACAAACATAGAGTTTATTATGTACATATCTTCATAGTAAAATGCCAGCATATTGCCCTTTCAGGTCTGACCATCAGACCACTGGTCTGACCTTGACAACAGGTGTGCCTTACAGATGTACGAGCGGGAGGGGTGCGAACAACATGAATATTCATTATGACGTCACCGGTTTACTGACTGCAGTGTGAGGTCACACTTATGTCAGATTGTCTGGGCTGTCTGAGTTGGCCAGAGAGGAGGGGCGTTCTGTACTCAGAGCACATATGCGTGATATCCACGAGCCTGCAGGTAGCAGACAACTGGATAGATGAAGATGCGTTGCAGTAGCTCGAGATGTTTCTGGAGATCACGTCAAAGTCTTTCGAAACAAGAACCCTTTATAATTATAAGCTTTGTATAGATATGTCACATTGGAGGGTTACATTTTACATGCGGGCTCATAATAATACCATGAAGCCTTTGCTCAATTTTGCACATGAGCAAATCTCAGCCACTTGAAGTTGTGGGTCGCGCTAGCGAAACAGAAATACTTCGAGTGAGTGAACTTTAAACCAACAACCTGCAAATACATCTCTACAGCACCCGTTCCTTAAATCGTTAGAGGATAATGTGATGGCTAAATATGACATTCTGCATTATGAATTTCTTGTGTATGATACACATGAAATACAAGGTGCAAAGACAAGTTTGTACATATTGTTGGAACTAAGACAGTAGTCTATGTTGAATGGCTCATTTGGTGGGCAACAACAGAAAACCATGAGCAAAGTCCAGGGGTTCTGAACCAACGATCATTTTGGTAAAGCCATGATGTTGTCAGCTGATTACGCGGGCTGGTATATGATTCCGGTGCACCCAAACTACCTTTGTAACACTTGAGGACAAAACAACTAATTCTAGGGTCACCAGCGAGGTCAATCCTCAAGGGATAGAGACTCGCGCATTGAAGAAATCCCACAAGCTTCCGGTTGTGTGACGTCAACACGGATTGCCACTGACGACGACCTTGACCTGAATTAACACGTGACCAGAGAACCCACTATGCTGCAGGATTTAGAGTTGTCACAGCAAACACGAGACGTTTATGCAATGCTGCGTTAATGTTGGGCCAGCGTCGCAGACAGTGGGCCAACATTAACACAGCATTGCATAAACGTTTCGTGTTTGCTGGGTCCCAGCAAGCACGATCGGATATTGATCCGATGTTGGGTTGATGTTGGGCCAGCGTCGAAGACGATGAGCCAGCGTTAACCCAACGCCGGTTCAACGTCTTGGGTGTGCTGAAGTGCACGGTCAACCCTTTACAGACAGTGGATGCTATGAAAACAAATCGCTCCCAACATTACACCCTATATAGGCCTGGTTAACTATTTGAAATTTACACCCACTTGAAGTTGTGTCTGGCTCACGCGAAACACAATTTCAAGTGTGTGTAAAATTTTGCCAAGTCAAAGCCTCTGTTTTGCTTATGCTACGTTTACACAAGGTTCCCAGCGGCTACGGATGACACGTTTCTGGCCACTTCAAAAGTGCATAGAGTTAAAATATGTAATTTGTTGTCATTTTGTTGGACGCCATCTTGCATTACACAAAAAGTATTGTAATGTAGGATTATCCATCAAAACCATATTTTTAAGTCGATTAACCCTTTGGACCCGACTTACCGCTATATCGGTATTTTTGCAGCGTCATATATTACCGAAGTACCGATATATCGGTATGAAATTAACCATTTCAGGGCTAAATATTGTGTAATGAACCAAGTTAAAAAAACACAATAGAAAACAAATTAGAAATAAAATTATGACGTCATAATTTACTCTCTCAACAAGCCACAGCATTATAATAGCCCTAATATTAATGGGGTATTACTTTGTGAATTCCGTCAGGATTATTTTGTAGAGTCTTCGAAAGTTAAAATATGGTCAATAATAATATCAGCAATAGGGCCTATTGCTCCAGGAGGCTCGGTGGGAGAGGCAGTTATCCCCAGGAGGCTCTGGTCCAAAGGGTTAAGAGGCAAGATATGTTCAAACGCGCTCCATTGCTTTTTGGTGTCCCATCTCATCCGCAAAGAGTCTTGAGAGAAGGTGAAAGACGTCTCAGGCCCTGATTAGAGCGTAAGAAACGCGAGGAACCCCATCTGACCGTGACGACCCGGGGGGCAACGTAGATTGGAGGCCGAACGGGCCGACTTTGAGCCTCTGAGAGTCTACCACCTGCGACCAGTTAGAAAACACATCAAGACTTAACAAAAATTAAAAAGGGACAAAAATCCCACGGTGCACTACGTTTTGGGCAATCATTTTAATATCATTTTAATACGTTTATATCCCCATTAATATTTTGTAATAATATGTTGAGCTCGCCGAACCAGGGGCCGTATTCTCTTACAAGTTATGATATATCGCAGGCTTCGAACTGGTCGCGATGCCCATCTCGACCGATGTGAAGTAAAGCCTGCGATATATCGCAACTTCTTCGAGAATACCAGTACTCTTGTGAAAAAAAAGGCAAAAGTTACTTTTTATCAATTACTGCCTTTTCAGTTTTTGGCTTTGCAAACATGAGATTAAAACGCTTGGAATCATCACATATACGCCTATCACCATCCCGTTATACCTTAACGACTAGGCCCTATCTCTGATTCACTCGTGTCACCAGTGTCTCTCTCTACTTCAGGTGACTGTGACACTCACTGATAACTCACTGAATATCTCTGACAGTCACAGTATTAGTTGTGGCGGTGTGGATCTTGTCTTAGTTACCTTGGCGACCTGACTATTCCTGCCGGAATCAGGTCTACTTTCTTGTTAACCTTGTGCTTCTAAGACCGAAAATACACGATGTCAAGATAATCTTAGAATAAAAAAATACTACTAAAATGTGTAGCATATTTTGTGGCATTCATGCAATTTAAAAGGTGTAGGCCCTATATTTTTCAAGTATAATCTTATTTTTTTAGAATAAAAAAATACTACTAAAATGTGTAGCATATTTTGTGGCATTCATGCAATTTAAAAGGTGTAGGCCCTATATTTTTCAAGTATAATCTTATTTTTTTATTCGTGTTAAGCTGGAAATTGCGTTAGCAATTCCAGCTTCAAATGAATGCAAAATGCTCACAAACAATTAAGCAGTAGGCCTACAAGATTTACCCCATATGCCACTGCCACAAAGGCTCGTAGTAAGCTTACTGCTTAATTCGTATAGTCTATGTGTTATGAATAGGCCTATCTTACTAACGTTTGACGACCACCTTACCCTGAAAGCGTTTGTACGAGCGTAGTACGAATACGGCTTCCGTACGAGCGCTGCATAGAAGATGTACGTAATCACAACTTGAAAAATTATTGCGATATGCTTACGATCACCGTAGTAATAATGATGCCACTATTTCTAGTTCTATAATGTAAAAAGCTGGTCATAATGACCAGTATATGGACGCCGTATCAACGATTTCTGGAGTATTTCGTGCGGCAGTCGTAAGAAACAGATTATTATCCGTTCTTATTTCGTGGCCAGGTTTAGGACTCTAAGAATTCTACGAACGCCCCAAGAAACACCCATAGTAGGGTGGACGCACGATCGCCTTGGGAATACCATACGAAGTAGATACGTTGTTTGCGCAGATTTTTCTGTATCAGAATGGTTGTGAGGATGTCGCAATGTCTCTTCAAGTTGTCTCGATCTCGAGATATTGCAACCCGTAGAGCTAGATCATGCTGTACAAATAAATTGTTTTTTATGTAAAGCTAACAAAAGCTCTTTTAAATGTTCTTTACAATATTCTGGTGCTGTTATCTGGAATAATTTACCAGACATTATAAGAAACATTGATACGTTTAATGTTTTTAAACAAACATTAAAACAGTTTTTAACTAACTCAGAATAATGTTTTTATACAGTTTATTTAATACTGTACTTTTCCTTTTACAATTATACACTGCTTTGTATGTTACACAAGAGGCCTAGTGAGCAATATTTATGTAAAAGATTAATGTTTTCATCATATTGTTTGCAATATTATAATTTTACTTTTACAAGTATGCACTGTTTTCTATGGTACACAGAGGCCTAGTCAGGGCAATTATGTAAAATAGCGTTTTCGCAAGTAATTCTACCCTGAATTGATCAATTTTATCTTTATTATTTATATTATTATTACTAATATTTCTCAAGGAGCTCGTACAGCGTTTCTAGGAACGCCACCCGAGCATATATTCGTACGCCCTCGTACCACTGTCGACGGCCTCCTATGATTTATCTTCCTGTAATTTCTATTGAAACGTTAAGAATGGTCATAACTTTGTCTAATAACAATGAGAGAAAATGAAGATGATATAAATCGTAATATTTTTTAATGGGACGGGAGCCTGCTGCTATTGAAGGTAAATGTGACTGGTATTACATTCAATGTATCTATGAGCGAGGCCTGGAAATATAATTATAAAAATGCGGTATCCCAGGCCCGTCGTCTTCAACCTAAGCGGAAACAAACATAGAGTTTATTATGTACATATCTTCATAGTAAAATGCCAGCATATTGCCCTTTCAGGTCTGACCATCAGACCACTGGTCTGACCTTGACAACAGGTGTGCCTTACAGATGTACGAGCGGGAGGGGTGCGAACAACATGAATATTCATTATGACGTCACCGGTTTACTGACTGCAGTGTGAGGTCACACTTATGTCAGATTGTCTGGGCTGTCTGAGTTGGCCAGAGAGGAGGGGCGTTCTGTACTCAGAGCACATATGCGTGATATCCACGAGTCTGCAGGTAGCAGACAACTGGATAGATGAAGATGCGTTGCAGTAGCTCGAGATGTTTCTGGAGATCCCATCAAAGTCTTTCGAAACAAGAACCCTTTATAATTATAAGCTTTGTATAGATATGTCACATTGGAGGGTTACATTTTACATGCGGGCTCATAATAATACCATGAAGCCTTTGCTCAATTTTGCACATGAGCAAATCTCAGCCACTTGAAGTTGTGGGTCGCGCTAGCGAAACAGAAATACTTCGAGTGAGTGAACTTTAAACCAACAACCTGCAAATACATCTCTACAGCACCCGTTCCTTAAATCGTTAGAGGATAATGTGATGGCTAAATATGACATTCTGCATTATGAATTTCTTGTGTATGATACACATGAAATACAAGGTGCAAAGACAAGTTTGTACATATTGTTGGAACTAAGACAGTAGTCTATGTTGAATGGCTCATTTGGTGGGCAACAACAGAAAACCATGAGCAAAGTCCAGGGGTTCTGAACCAACGATCATTTTGGTAAAGCCATGATGTTGTCAGCTGATTACGCGGGCTGGTATATGATTCCGGTGCACCCAAACTACCTTTGTAACACTTGAGGACAAAACAATTAATTCTAGGGTCACCAGCGAGGTCAATCCTCAAGGGATAGAGACTCGCGCATTGAAGAAATCCCACAAGCTTCCGGTTGTGTGACGTCAACACGGATTGCCACTGACGACGACCTTGACCTGAATTAACACGTGACCAGAGAACCCACTATGCTGCAGGATTTAGAGTTGTCACAGCAAACACGAGACGTTTATGCAATGCTGCGTTAATGTTGGGCCAGCGTCGCAGACAGTGGGCCAACATTAACACAGCATTGCATAAACGTTTCGTGTTTGCTGGGTCCAAGGAAGCACGATCGGATATTGATCCGATGTTGGGTTGATGTTGGGCCAGCGTCGAAGACGATGAGCCAGCGTTAACCCAACGCCGGTTCAACGTCTTGGGTGTGCTGAAGTGCACGGTCAACCCTTTACAGACAGTGGATGCTATGAAAACAAATCGCTCCCAACATTACACCCTATATAGGCCTGGTTAACTATTTGAAATTTACACCCACTTGAAGTTGTGTCTGGCTCACGCGAAACACAATTTCAAGTGTGTGTAAAATTTTGCCAAGTCAAAGCCTCTGTTTTGCTTATGCTACGTTTACACAAGGTTCCCAGCGGCTACGGATGACACGTTTCTGGCCACTTCAAAAGTGCATAGAGTTAAAATATGTAATTTGTTGTCATTTTGTTGGACGCCATCTTGCATTACACAAAAAGTATTGTAATGTAGGATTATCCATCAAAACAATATTTTTAAGTCGATTAACCCTTTGGACCCGACTTACCGCTATATCGGTATTTTTGCAGCGTCATATATATTATTACCGAAGTACCGATATATCGGTATGAAATTAACCATTTCAGGGCTAAATATTGTGTAATGAACCAAGTTAAAAAAACACAATAGAAAACAAATTAGAAATAAAATTATGACGTCATAATTTACTCTCTCAACAAGCCACAGCATTATAATAGCCCTAATATTAATGGGGTATTACTTTGTGAATTCCGTCAGGATAATTTTGTAGAGTCTTCGAAAGTTAAAATATGGTCAATAATAATATCAGCAATAGGGCCTATTGCTCCAGGAGGCTCGGTGGGAGAGGCAGTTATCCCCAGGAGGCTCTGGTCCAAAGGGTTAAGAGGCAAGATATGTTCAAACGCGCTCCATTGCTTTTTGGTGTCCCATCTCATCCGCAAAGAGTCTTGAGAGAAGGTGAAAGACGTCTCAGGCCCTGATTAGAGCGTAAGAAACGCGAGGAACCCCATCTGACCGTGACGACCCGGGGGCAACGTAGATTGGAGGCCGAACGGGCCGACTTTGAGCCTCTGAGAGTCTACCACCTGCGACCAGTTAGAAAACACATCAAGACTTAACAAAAATTAAAAAGGGACAAAAATCCCACGGTGCACTACGTTTTGGGCAATCATTTTAATATCATTTTAATACGTTTATATCCCCATTAATATTTTGTAATAATATGTTGAGCTCGCCGAACCAGGGGCCGTATTCTCTTACAAGTTATGATATATCGCAGGCTTCGAACTGGTCGCGATGCCCATCTCGACCGATGTGAAGTAAAGCCTGCGATATATCGCAACTTCTTCGAGAATACCAGTACTCTTGTGAAAAAAAAGGCAAAAGTTACTTTTTATCAATTACTGCCTTTTCAGTTTTTGGCTTTGCAAACATGAGATTAAAACGCTTGGAATCATCACATAGACGCCTATCACCATCCCGTTATACCTTAACGACTAGGCCCTATCTCTGATTCACTCGTGTCACCAGTGTCTCTCTCTACTTCAGGTGACTGTGACACTCACTGATAACTCACTGAATATCTCTGACAGTCACAGTATTAGTTGTGGCGGTGTGGATCTTGTCTTAGTTACCTTGGCGACCTGACTATTCCTGCCGGGATCAGGTCTACTTTCTTGTTAACCTTGTGCTTCTAAGACCGAAAATACACGATGTCAAGATAATCTTAGAATAAAAAAATACTACTAAAATGTGTAGCATATTTTGTGGCATTCATGCAATTTAAAAGGTGTAGGCCCTATATTTTTCAAGTATAATCTTATTTTTTTATTCGTGTTAAGCTGGAAATTGCGTTAGCAATTCCAGCTTCAAATGAATGCAAAATGCTCACAAACAATTAAGCAGTAGGCCTACAAGATTTACCCCATATGCCACTGCCACAAAGGCTCGTAGTAAGCTTACTGCTTAATTCGTATAGTCTATGTGTTATGAATAGGCCTATCTTACTAACGTTTGACGACCACCTTACCCTGAAAGCGTTTGTACGAGCGTAGTACGAATACGGCTTCCGTACGAGCGCTGCATAGAAGATGTACGTAATCACAACTTGAAAAATTATTGCGATATGCTTACGATCACCGTAGTAATAATGATGCCACTATTTCTAGTTCTATAATGTAAAAAGCTGGTCATAATGACCAGTATATGGACGCCGTATCAACGATTTCTGGAGTATTTCGTGCGGCAGTCGTAAGAAACAGATTATTATCCGTTCTTATTTCGTGGCCAGGTTTAGGACTCTAAGAATTCTACGAACGCCCCAAGAAACACCCATAGTAGGGTGGACGCACGATCGCCTTGGGAATACCATACGAAGTAGATACGTTGTTTGCGCAGATTTTTCTGTATCAGAATGGTTGTGAGGATGTCGCAATGTCTCTTCAAGTTGTCTCGATCTCGAGATATTGCAACCCGTAGAGCTAGATCATGCTGTACAAATAAATTGTTTTTTACGTGAAGCTAACAAAAGCTTTTTTAAATGTTCTTTACAATATTCTGGTGCTATTATCTGGAATAATTTACCAGACATTATAAGAAACATCGATACGTTTAATGTTTTTAAACAAACATTAAAACAGTTTTTAACTAACTCAGAATAATGTTTTTATACAGTTTATTTAATACTGTACTTTTCCTTTTACAATTATACACTGCTTTGTATGTTACACAAGAGGCCTAGTGAGCAATAATTATGTAAAAGATCAATGTTTTCATCATATTGTTTGCAATATTATTATTTAACTTTTACAAGTATGCACTGTTTTCTATGGTACACAGAGGCCTAGTCAGGGCAATTATGTAAAATAGTGTTTTCGCAAATAATTCTACCCTGAATTGATCAATTTTATTATTATTATTTATATTATTATTACTAATATTTCTCAAGGAGCTCGTACAGCGTTTCTAGGAACGCCACCCGAGCATATATTCGTACGCCCTTGTACCACTGTCGACGGCCTCCTATGATTTATCTTCCTGTAATTTTTATTGAAACGTTAAGAATGGTCATAACTTTGTCTAATAACAATGAGAGAAAATGAAGATGATATAAATCGTAATATTTTTTAATGGGACGGGAGCCTGCTGCTATTGAAGGTAAATGTGACTGGTATTACATTCAATGTATCTATGAGCGAGGCCTGGAAATATAATTATAAAAAAAAGAATCTCGAAGGCAGGCCCAATCATGGTATCGAATGACATATCTAGGTTATTGTAGATCGGCAGTCAAAATGGCCTGGACATCCTGCTGAACACGAGACGATGGGTCAATGTTGGTTTGATGTTGGGCCACCGTCTACGACGCTGGCCCAACATCAAATCACCATTGGCCGAACGACTCATGTTTTCTGGACAGGACAAGCGAACCACGACCCACGTGAATTCAAAATAGGACATTCGATGAAAAAAAGTCGTACCTAATGTCAGAAGTGAGATCTTTTCACAATGGATATGTGGATAAAGCATTGTTCTCCTCTGCAAAGCCAAAAGGCAGTAACTGCTTACTTGAATTATAAACAGTTACTGCCTGTTGACTTTGCTCGGCAGTGTTCTTCTTTCTAACATCCATGTCGTGTAGTAGCCTACACATGGCGTATTACTGAAAAAAATAAGATAAAGCGGTAAAGCCATTCAGAGATATTATTTGCTTGATCACACTAACTTGTATTTTTGATAATTTAACGGTGGAAATTATCACGTCGAAGTGAAAGAAAATATCAGAATATTTAGATTGTTGAAATCTGTGTTAAACAAAGACATTCACATCGTCAAATAGAACAAATGAATAATCAACATTGATGTAGTAGTCACTAAATAAATAACTCTTTTTTAATTGCTAGTGTTTTTGACATGCTTAAATTACCCTTTTCTTGGAATACACGTTGGGAATTTCTGCTACGAATAATATAAAAACGATCTGGGTCTCAAAGGATTAGGTGCAGTGTTCAGCCAAGTTCTGCCGTGCAAAGCCAAAATACAGTATCTGCTTACTTGAAAAGTCATAAGTTAACGGCAGAGTTGTCAGTTGTTTTATTTTTACACGTCACCCGACGAGTTTCAAAGTTAATAGGAAAAACGAAGATTAACACGAAATGGCTTCATATATGTACCGACAGAAAAACAATATGGACATTATAATTGTATTCTAGTCTCTGTACTGAGGATGATGACATTTTGTTATCTATTCATTTGAAAATGACATTTCTAACAAAATTCTCAAAGTAATATGAATGGCTCAGAGGTAAAGTGATCCAAGTCCAAAATGCGATTTTTTCTGTTTATGAAATTTTGGGAAAGTTAAATATATAGGAAATAATATACTAAAATATCTAAGCCATTCGTTTAAAATTGCAAAACTTATAAATCAACATATATTTTTTCACTTTCAAAATTGATATTGTTCTTCAATGGTAAAGTGATCCAAGTCCATCAATTTATATAGGGCCATTTTGACTTGGATCAGTTCACCTCTGAGACATACGGAAAATAGCTGCTCAAATGCTATAAAACACCCCTTCTGTGGATCAGTTTGTGCTCTGCCAATCATTACCAAATTTTTACTGGAGCAAGATGATGAGACACTAGAAAGTTTCTATACAAGTTAGTGACTTTTAAAAAAGAATTTATATTTCTAAATTTCAAAAGTTTATTTATAAAATAAAATTAAAATTGCCAGAAATGGGTTTTACGACATTGATAACTAAATACCGGCCAGTAGGAATGAATAATAAACACCAATGCGAAACTTCACATCTATGTCTTATTATGGACGTAACAATGTTGAATTAAAAACGAAATAACTATTTTTTCAAATTGATTTTAACTTTAAAGCCTTTTATAGGAAAACGAGAAAATGTGGACTTGGATCACTTTACCTCTAAGCCATTTATATATACTCTACTGTTTTAAATACCAGACCTGCTAAGATAATTATATATATAGACTAATTGGTGCAATTTTTATAATTTGTACATTCAAAAAAGCTCAACCAATATTATTGTTGCGTAACCCTTTAACCGCCGGTGTCGCATATATTCGGGTTTTCATTTTTTATTTGCACATTAAGTAACACATTTGTTTAAGATAAAATGTGACATCAATCAGCAGCATTTGAAAATAGTTGACCTCCATTTTGTCAAATCTGAATAATTTTCACTCACTTGAAGTTGTGGATCGCGTCAGCGAGACACAACTTCAAGTGGGTGAAAATTCAGATTGAATAATTTGGCGGTTAAAGGGCTAACCCTTTCCCGCCGGTACGGCTCCTGAGGGCCGGTGAAATATAACCTCATTTTTACCGCGCATGCCCGTATTTCACATCCACAGGGCCTTTAGATTGCCATAATACATTTAAAGTTGTATAATTTCGACCAGAATGTATTGTTCAAGGTTTAATTAGTTCGGTAATAGGCCTAATTCTAAGAAATATATTCACGCTCTATCCCATTTATGTATCAATTTGAATTGAACTAACCCTTTGACTCTCAAGCTCATGCCAGGACCCAGGGATAATGGTGGTTATTTAAAGGCAATGTACGTGATTTGGTATGATGGCTGTAGGCTAACTGTGGATAAACAAGTTGAATAATTAACTATATGTACACATGTGGGATTCGGCAGGGGCTGGCCTTTGTGAGCATGCAACATTTGGATCAGTCAAAGGTCACTTCAAGGTCATTGCAAGGGCAAAGTTTCATAAATTCAAATAATAAAATTATACAAGCCAAGCCACATTGTCAACTTCTGGATAAGCGCAATGTATAGAAACATGTGTATATTCCCAAAAACTATTATATAGGCCCTCTGTGAAGTGAGATGCCCTTGAACTGGTCTTGATCATCTGAATAGTCTAACCTGGAGCGTCTAACCCCATCCCATACTAATAATGATACCCATTTTGATATCCTGAAAATGTCTTGCAAGCGCAGCCGTGGTTACTGAAACTACTCATTTTACTTTTTATTTCGCAAATAATGAAATATTTCGCATGAAAATGGTTAATAGTTGTTGACGTATATACCCATAGCAACAGCAGCTACTGATCTTATATTGAGAATTCGTTGCGTAACATGCTCCACGGACATTTTACAGTTCTATTATTATATTAATATATAATTATTTTATATTAAAGGGACCCCTTGGGATAAGACATTTTCAATGTTGTCAATTTTGCCAATTTAATTTATATGAAGCTATATAGCCTACTGATCTCGGCTTAAATTACGAAAAAGTCAAAAAACTATTTTAAAGCACCGAAAAAGAGTGAAATAGTTGTATTTCCAGGTCGTATATTGCCATGTAAACAAAACAAGTCAGCAATATTCAGCACTTTACATCACATATTCCCACGTATCAGACGGTAAGATCATAGCAGTCGCCGCTAATTGGTGTCTTATAGTCAGGACACGGGAGGGCACACCTGCAACACTGATTGTGCTGGGACGATGCCATCAGCATGTGGCCCAATGCTGTGAGAACATTCAATCGTCCTTCAGGTATACAAATAGTTTGTTTGGGTTACTTCTGGACTCATAAAAATGTTGATTAAAAATATTTGTAAAAAAATGAAAATTCTGAAAAAAATAAAAACGTGATCCGTGGGATACACTACTTCAGTTCGGAATTAAAAACGAAAATTGATGTCATCCCAAGGAGCTGCTTTAATTTGATTTCGGCTTGAAAATACGTAATATATAAAATTGTGTACTGCTGCCATGGGAACCGTAGAAAACGTAGAATACCTCTGACAGCCAAGTCATCAACTGCGGATGTTTACTGATTCATAGCAACAGAAGCATGCATGGAGGCTTGAAAAAGAAGAAAAACAAAGATAAAAAAGAATAAGACATTGTTCTTCCGATGGTTCCGGACGCTTACTACGCCTAGACAAATTATTATAACTGAGGCGTCGAGGCACAGACCGAGATTTTCAGCCTACTACCCATCGGTAGCCTAATAAAATTCACGAAAAATTTCATTGTTTTAGTTCGTTTGTTTGATTTCGCATATTCAAATAAATCGTTATTTTGCTGTGTATTATACCTCCCCGCTATACAGTCAGTTCGTGTAACGGGAAAATATCAGCCTCACTGAATTGACAAATATTGATCAGATTGCCAATTAACTATGTCATTTGTAGTAGTCAGCCACTGGCTTCCTAGCTCCGTCTGGTCAAGGTCACCTAATGCCAAGGTCATGGCTCGGTTAATGATGACGACAATCACCAGACCATTTACATCTGACCTTGGCTTCCCAATCACTCCAATTATCGCTCACCGGAAGACGCGATGCACTGCACTTCAGTCGGACACCGCGCAAAAGGCAAAATTTACTCTTAATACTGTTTAATGCGAGCGACTACCCAGCAAACACAAAACATTTGTATGACATTTGTACAACGTCGTCCCAACGTCTTCGACGTTGGTCCAACATTGTACAAATGTTATACAAAATAATGTTTGTGTTTGCCGGGTACTGCAGCTGCGATTGCACTGCTAACGCCAGTAGGCCTACACCTTGTCAAATTAGCCAGTTATGTAAGCCCATACCAATGCAAACCTGCGGGATTTAGGCCTTTTAGTGGACCTAATACGATAAAAATAGTTTTAAATGGTGATAAAGTTCTGAAATTTTGACACAGTATATGTATGATGATGTTATATCAGTTTATGATGAGAGCCCACAAGGAAAAAAATTGAGATTTTTTAATTTTAGATTTAATTTTTATGTTTTTCTAATTTATAAAAAATACCACGATCGCCTTTGATTGTATATCGTAACAAAAAAATATTTCGTCTTATTGGGCTTATTAAGAGGAGCCCAAATAATTGCGTTCCAGATTTTTTTTCAAAATAATCTTAATTTAAATAAATTACAGCTATGTCCCTTGCCTTGCAAATGTGGACCTACCTTGCATGAGAAAATAAGACATTGTGTCAAATAAAACTTTTCCTCATTTTTATTAAAAAAATGGGCGCAAAAATGCTAATAATACATCAAAAATGAATACAACAGAATTCAAAGAATGGCACTGCAATGACAAAATTGACGTTGATAATGAGACGCTTTAACCATGTTATTTGGTTAAAGGGACAGTCCCAGGCTGAAATCATCAAAAATCGGTGATTTCAATCACATATTCACATTTGAGCACAGACAGAATATTACTTTGTGTTTATTTTGTACATCGAACTCGAAACTTCTAGGTCCATAGTCATTCACCCCTGGGCACAAGACCTTCACATAAATTATGCTGGGGAAATGTTGTCAAAACATCAACACATATTGTGGGTACGTAGTTAGGATGAGGCACACCAGGGCTGCATCTTTTCTCTCATCTTCTTTTTTAACCCTTTGCTTGCTGATCACGACAATAGTCGTTTTTAATCAGTTTTATTGGACGATTAAACCACTGTAATTGGGAATGAAATGACTGTTTGAACATCAAGATTTGTAAAAATTTGGTCCCAAATTTAACAAATATGAGTAATTTTCAACCACTGAAGTTGTGGATCGCGGTAGCGAGATACAACTTCAAGTGATTTAAAATTTAAATAAATGTACTTAGCATGATAAAGGTTTAACACAAAAGAAATGAGAGCTGATGATATCAGCTCGGTATAAGTTTTTTCGCCTCGTTTGTTTCTGCGCCCTGTGGACGGCCTTACATTGGGTCAAAAACATACCCTATTTGCCAGGATATCCTACTATAAACGCACAAACTGCATTCAGGTCTTTAATTTTAAAATATTATTGGCGAAAATGTGACGCCTTTATGATCTCACCACTCCAAATTTCAGTCCCATTGAAACACATCTATAATGCCAACATTCTAAGGGCCACCGAATTCACCTTACACCCTTTGTGGGTAATAAGATCAAACTTTCCCGGACCTCCTCAAATATTCTTACGCCCATTCCCAGAAAAAAGACACATCTTTCTCACTCCCTGTATCCCTCCGAAAATAGCAAAACACAGCTATACCTCATAATTATCATACATAAATAGAACAATGTGTGCTTTCATATTAACTATAAAATAACAACATTCCTCTATTTTTTTCTTCACTAGAAGCAGAAACAACCATATATTTCAGTAATTTGTTTATCAGTCAGTGTCCCCCAGTCACTCTCAGTAGCCACCCATCTTGGATTTCGGCTTATTTAGGGCGGTGTGACCTTATAAACATGCGAAGGTGGCCTAAGACAATATTCATCTGTGATCACGTCTCTTCCATATTCTTAGCTTTGAATACCTGCGGCTATTTACTACATATCTACAAAGTAAGTTATAAAATATGCTTGGAATATCTCCATCTATCATACTACCCAGCAAACACAAAACATTCGTATAACATTTGTACAACGTCGGCCCAACGTCTTCGACGTCGGTCCGGCATTGTACAAATGTTATACAAATGCTTTGTGTTTACTGGCTAATAGAATGGAGCGTATGTGTATGTATGTCATGGTTCTGCAGCCCACCTCGCCATTGATGAATCAACTTCATATTTTGCCAAGCGTAGGCCTTGGCCCAGAGGATGGGAATTTACATTTTAATTAAGCTACTGGAAGCGCTTCCGATAAACAAAAGACATAGAGCCAATGTTGGTTTAAAGCTAGCCCAGCGTCGCAACTCAGCTAGCTCAGCGAACCCTGTATGGCGGGACGTTGGTCACACGCCTCTAGAAGAGCGAACACATTGTAAGCGACAGGTTATCTGGTACATGTAGACCTATGTACTACAAGTCATTCTACCCTGACAATCGGAGAGATTTCGATTGATTTGAGAAGCCTGGCATCACCGAGTAATACACATGTAGGCTGAGGAAGAAATGGTTCGAAAAAGAAAATTCAAAATTACTTTTAACTAGAACAGGAGTTCCAGAACTCTGAGGCCCGGCTTTAGTCTCTTTGAGTGATATAGACAAAAAATCGGCTTCATATTTTCTTAACATAACAGTTTATTGGTCTTCCTCATATGCCAGAAGAATCCTAAATGTTCAGGATATAATCAGGGATTGTTCTTTAGTAAAATCTCTGAAATAATTAAGGAAAGTACCAAGGAGACAAGCTAAAATATATTTTCAACGTATTCCTCAATGTATTCCTTCCACAACCATCGCCGGTGCTGGCAAAGATTCATTCAAAACTTGGCTACGAAGTACCTCGTACAGCGGATGTAGGCCTACCCAGCAAATGTCGGTTCAATGTTCGGCCAGCATCGCAGCCCATTGCTGGTTCAATGCAGAGTAATCGTCTACAACGCTGGTCCAACACTAATCCATCAATGAGTCTGCTGTATACTTCTCGCAAACACGTGGCATTTAACCGATGCTGTTTCAATGTTGACCCACAGTCTTTGATGCTGACCCGACATTGAAACAGCATTGGGCGATTGTACCGTGTTTTCTGACTGCTGCATGGGGGTGACTATACGGGTGACGCTTTTCACCCAGGCGCCAGAAATACCAGATAACACAATACATTGGCCCAATGCTGATGTAATGCTGGGCCACTGTCTGCGACGCTGGGCCAACATTATTCCAACCAAAACACTTTAAGCTCTAATCACTAATTTAATCGTGCAGGTATATTTTTCTGAACACTTTTTAGAGACGAAAGTACCTAACCTAGGGACCTTAAACGTTTTTTTGGACATGTTCATAAGGACTGGTGTACAGAAATGTCAACCGTCTCCTACACACAGCACCCCTCTCTCCCCTAAATAGGCAAAATAAACTTAATAGGTTACCGGCCTAGGGCCTGGCCTAATTAATCCTTTTACTACCGAATTTCTGCCACCATTCCTACTGAATACCGGTCAACTCGTACCCATGTCAACTCGTACCCATGTAAACTCGTACCTATGTCCACTCGTCCCACCAATAGAGGTCAACTCGTACCACAAGTGATGGCAACTCGTACCACCATTAGATGTCAACTCGTACCCAACAAGGCAAGTATCAGATGATGGTACGAGTTGGCATCTATTACCACACAATAGATGGCAGCTCGTACCCATGTCTACTCGTACCCATGTCAATTCGTACCACTAATGGATGTCAACTCGTACCACAAGTTGCCACAAGTGATGTTAACTCGTACCCAACAATGTGAGTTCAGGTGATGGTACGAGTTGACTTCTCTTACCACGCAACAGATGTCAACTCGTACCATCATTAGTTGTCCAAATATAATATTCTGTAGGATAATGAATGTACGTTACATAACTTGTAATTTTTAGTTTAGTGGTCAAATAATACTTAATTAAATTATTGAGCCAGGCATGTCAAATGGGATTGGTGTCATCCCGATCAGGCGTTTCCCGATGGGATTAGCCGCAATGTTCGATTGCCCCCCCCCCTTTCAGACAATGCCGTTATGTTTAGCGTTGCGTCATAGTGATCACAAGTCAGGATGGGTGGTTGCAATTGTTACTGAGCGGTGAAAAATTTAATGCCTCCAGGCAAAATGTTTTTAGTTTAAATTTTAACATGTTGTGTTAAAGCTGTCATAGTAAAGATATGAATGACTCCGGTGCTGAGGTTTGATATCTTTGGCTTTTCAAAATTAACTTAGATGGCAATGGTAATGGTTAATAGGTTGTTATCACAATACTAACTGGCAAACCAGCATAATCATATCACCGTAAATAATTGCTTCCTACATTATCATGAATTATGATATTTTGGCAACATCATTTTAATGCAAATTGTATTTTACCTCAATCATTCTCATTCTCAAACATTTTTGTACAGGTCCTCATACGACAATTAATGAAGCCAAAGCAACTTGAGATATATATGTTATGTTTTCAGGTGATATTTCATAAACTCCAGGACTGGAAGGGTCAAAGGGATTAGCGCCCTAATTAGTGACGATGCGATTATGTCTATGCCTATATACGACGTTACGTAATGTTACATGGGCAGACGGGGGGCTGGTTACAATTACTACGATAAGGGTATCAGATTGATCAGTCACAATGGTGTGTTTTCATAGCAATCATTGCAATTAGCGACAACACATGCACAATTTGTAGTGAAGGGTTTGATCGTTGAACCCCCACAGCTAAGCTGCAGTCAAACGGTCTATTTATATTAACATGTTCATAGGAACGTTTCAATTTCAGTTTCCCACTGATCCTACAGACAAGCCAGTGAAAAATTAAAACAGTCATAAAGGTTAGAGAGTTCATTCACCTTAGCTGATATACCTTTTGAAGTGACACATTAGAAATAAATAGTTTGCTCCGGGAAATTAGCTCCACATATAGTTTAAATCTAATTTTGAATCCACAGTCATAGTTAAAATGTGTTACTCTGTCATCCCGTCAAAATGTATTGACTTTGAACTTAATAAAATCATTGTTCAATAAAATATTGTAACAAAACATTGCTTAATAAAATATTAAAAAGTTCGTATCAATTCATAAACATGAATATATGTACAGGTATATACAAGATGGTTAATTTGCTAAAATCACACGACAATTTACTTGGTATCACATACAGAATAAAAACTCATTCATTTTATGATTAAGTCCAGTTACACTTTATAAACTTACATCAAATTGTAGCTATATGTTACAATTTGTATGAGGATATCATTAGAATAAATTTAATGATGGTGCGAGTTGACATCTATCAGTGGTACGAGTTGACATGAGTACGAGTTGACATCTGTTGTGTGATAAGAGATGTCAACTCGTACCATCATCTGATACCTGCCTTGTTGGGTACGAGTTGACATCATTTGTGGTACGAGTTGACATCACTTGTGGTACGAGTTGACATTTATTGGTGGTACGAGTTGACATGGGTACGAGTTGACATAGGTACGAGTTGACATGGGGCGAGTTGACATGGGTAAGAGTTGACTGTCACCCTTCCTACCCACGACCATCAAATCCGCGTTGGGCGAGAGTATACAAAATAACGGATTCCGATAGACCTATATTTTGTACTGTCCCGTTTGTCTGAATAACCCACACCACCAAGATCCAGCCAGAGGCTGGTGACGGATATATATATCCGACACCACTTAAGCTACCGGTATATAAAATAATCTAGCTCCTTGGTAGAACTATGTAGGCCTTCATGGTGTACGGCTTATTGGAACAGAATTGGTAACAATCCTTGCATTACGATTGGTGAATGGATTGCATGGCCCTGGTATGGAGTTTTATTCACACAAAGTCACATCTTTGATCATTTATTGTGAATCATAATTATATATGTCTCACCAGAGCAGCTGCCATCTAGTGAATATAGCTGATACAAAACTAGCAGCCCGCAGTTTACATCGCTGAATGATGGCCTCAGGCCACCATGCCACACAAACCTCTTTACTCATATTTTGTTTGAATGTATACATCCGCGAAGCGAATTTTTTAAAGTACATGTTAAAAATAATTATTTCACTAGTCTGTAGACCCTATAGCCTACTATTTTTATACATAAAACAAGTAACGTACCTATCTAAGAATAAATGCACAAACTTTGTAGCCTGAGCATAGAGTCTATCACATTTACCTAGTACGGAAAGGCTGTAACTATAGTCTATTACATAGGCCAACTACTATGAGCTTACCCTCCATTGACCTGATATTGGTTTAATGTTGGCCTACTGCTCTCTTTGTCGGCCCAATTTCATTCTGAAAAAAAATGCGATGGTGGTTCAACGTTATTCACATTATCATCGGGTGAATAGCTAGGCTGCACATAAGTAGCTACTTAAGTGAATGCCTCAGACCACCATTCTTCATCATATTGTGTAGGCGAAATGTGGGGCCTCAGGCCATCATTCTCTATCATTGTGTAAGTGTGGGGCCTCAGGCCACCATCTTCTTTAATTATGTATGAGTGGGGCATCAGGCCACCATCTTCCATCATTATGTATGAGTGGGGCCTCAAGCCACCAAGCACCTTCTATCAGTATGTATGGGTGGGGCCTCAGGCCACCATCTTCTATCATTGTGTAAGTGTGGGGCCTCAGGCCACCATCCTCTGTCATTATGTATGAGTGGGGCCTCAGGCCACCATCTTCTATTATCGTGTAAGTGTGGGGCCTCAGGCCACCATGCTCTATCATTATGTATGAGTGGGGCCTCAGGCCACCATCTTCTATCATTATCTATGAGTGGTGCCTCAGGCAACCATATCTATCATTATGTATGAGTGGGGCCTCAGGCCACCATAATATATCATTGTGTAAGTGTGGGGCCTCAGGCCACCATCTTCTATCATTATGTATGAGTGGGGCCTCAGGCCACCATCTTTTATCATTATGTATGAGTGGGGCCTCTTGCCGGCCCCGATGGCTCATTCGTATCGACTGGGGCTTGTAACCTGGGGGTACCAGGTTCGAATCCCGGTCGGGACGGATATTTGTCATCGTGGTTGTGCATATACAGTGCTCCAAACTGTTCAAAGGCATGGAGTGTACAGTGCTGCCTATGGTACTGTGCACTATAAAGAACCCTTGAAGTCATTCGAAATAAGAGTAGGGCATAGTCCCGGCTTCGGGCTTCCTTCTGTCGCGATATTGCCATGATTGTGCAGAAAGCGACGTAAAGCAATATTCATTTTTTATGAGTGGGGCCTCAGGCCACCATCTTCTATTATTGTGTAAGTGTGGGGACTCAGGCCACCATCTTCTTTAATTATGTATGAGTGGGGCCTCAGGCCACCATGCATGCACATTCTATCAGTATGTATGAGTGGGGCCTCAGGCCACCATCTTCTATCATTGTGTAAGTGTGGGGCCTCAGGCCACCATCTTCTTTAATTATGTATGAGTGGGGCCTCAGGCCACCATCTTCCATCATTATGTATGAGTGGGGCCTCAGGCCACCATGCACCTTTTATCAGTATGTATGAGTGGGGCCTCAGGCCACCATCTTCTATCATTGTGTAAGTGTTGGGCCTCAGGCCACCATCTCTATCATTATGTATGCGTGGGGCCTCAGGCCACCATGCTCTATCATTATGTATGAGTGGGGCCTCAGGCCACTATCTTTTATCATTATGTATGAGTAGGGCCTCAAGCCACCATTCTCTATCATTATGTATGAGTGGGGCCTCAGGCCATCATCTTCTATCATTGTGTAAGTGTGGGGCCTCAGGCCACCATCTCTATCATTATGTATGAGTGTAGGCCTCAGGCCACCATATTCTATCATTATATATGAGTGGGGCCTCAGGCCACCATCCTCTATCATTATGTATGAGGCCTCAGGCCACCATCTTCTATCATTGTGTAAGTGTGGGGCCTCAGGCCACTATCTTTTATCATTATGTATGAGTAGGGCCTCAAGCCACCATTGTCTATCATTATGTATGAGTGGGGCCTCAGGCCATCATCTTTTTTATTATGTACGAGTGGGGCCTCAGGCCACCATCTTCTATCATTGTGTAAGTGTTGTGCCTCAGGCCACCATCTTCTATCATTATGTATGAGTGGGGCCTCAGGCCACTATCTTTTATCATTATGTTTGAGAAGGGCCTCAAGCCACCATTCTCTATTATTATGTATGAGTGGGGCCTCAGGCCACCATCTTCTATCATTGTGTAAGTGTGGGGCCTCAGGCCACCATCTTCTATTATTGTGTAAGTGTGGGGACTCAGGCCACCATCTTCTTTAATTATGTATGAGTGGGGCCTCAGGCCACCATGCATGCACATTCTATTAGTATGTATGAGTGGGGCCTCAGGCCACCATCTTCTATCATTGTGTAAGTGTGGGGCCTCAGGCCACCATCTTCTTTAATTATGTATGAGTGGGGCCTCAGGCCACCATCTTCCATCATTATGTATAAGTGGGGCCTCAGGCCACCATGCACCTTTTATCAGTATGTATGAGTGGGGCCTCAGGCCACCATCTTCTATCATTGTGTAAGTGTTGGGCCTCAGGCCACCATCTCTATCATTATGTATGCGTGGGGCCTCAGGCCACCATGCTCTATCATTATGTATGAGTGGGGCCTCAGGCCACTATCTTTTATCATTACGTATGAGTAGGGCCTCAAGCCACCATTCTCTATCATTATGTATGAGTGGGGCCTCAGGCCATCATCTTCTATCATTGTGTAAGTGTGGGGCCTCAGGCCACCATCTCTATCATTATGTATGAGTGTAGGCCTCAGGCCACCATATTCTATCATTATATATGATCGGGGCCTCAGGCCACCATCCTCTATCATTATGTATGAGGCCTCAGGCCACCATCTTCTATCATTGTGTAAGTGTGGGGCCTCAGGCCACTATCTTTTATCATTATGTATGAGTAGGGCCTCAGGCCACTATCTTTTATCATTATGTATGAGTAGGGCCTCAAGCCACCATTGTCTATCATTATGTATGAGTGGGGCCTCAGGCCATCATCTTTTTTTATTATGTACGAGTGGGACCTCAGGCCACCATCTTCTATCATTGTGTAAGTGTTGTGCCTCAGGCCACCATCTTCTATCATTATGTATGAGTGGGGCCTCAGGCCACCATCTTCTATCATTATGTACGAGTGGGGCCTCAGGCCACCATCTTCTATCATTGTGTAAGTGTGGGGCCTCAGGCCACCATCTTCTATCATTATGTATGAGTGGGGCCTCAGGCCACCATCTTCTATCATTATGTACGAGTGGGGCCTCAGGACACCATCCTCTATCATTATGTATGAGGCCTCAGGCCACCATCTTCTATCATTGTGTAAGTGTGGGGCCTCAGGCCACCATCTTCTATCATTATGTATGAGTGGGGCCTCAGGCCACTATCTTTTATTATTATGTATAAGTAGGGCCTCAAGCCACCATTCTCTATCATTATGTATGAGTGGGGCCTCAGGCCACCATGCTCTCTCATTATGTATGAGTGGGGCCTCAGGTCACCATGCTCTATCATTTTGTATGAGTGGGGCCTCAGGCCACTATCTTTTATCATTATGTATGAGAAGGGCCTCAAGCCACCATTCTCTATTATTATGTATGAGTGGGGCCTCAGGCCACCATCTTCTATCATTGTGTAAGTGTGGGGCCTCGGGCCATCATCTCTATCATTATGTATGAGTGGGGCCTCAGGCCACTATGCTCTATCATTATGTATGAGTGGGGCCTCAGGCCACCATGCTCTATCATTTTGTATGAGTGGGGCCTCAGGCCACTATCTTTTATCATTATGTATGAGAAGGGCCTTAAGCCACCATTCTCTATTATTATGTATGAGTGGGGCCTCAGGCCATCATCTTCCATCATTGTGTAAGTGTTGGGCCTCAGGCCACCATCCTCTATCTTTATGTATGAGTGGGGCCTCAGGCCACCATCTTCTATCATTGTGTAAGTGTGGGTCCTCAGGCCACCATTATATCTATCATTATGTATAAGTGGGGCCTCAGGCCACCATCCTCTATCATTGTGTAGGTGGGGCCTCAGGCCACCATTATATCTATCATTGTGTATAAGTGGGGCATCAGGCGACTAATCTCTATCATTGTGTGAGTGTAGTGCCTCAGGTCACCATTGTCTCTCATTATCTACTATTGTTAAACAGTTATGTACACTCCTGTACTCGTTTAGCATGTCAAGGTTGCGACTCATGCTAAATGTCATACACTGGACCCTGGCATTACAGCGTGCGGGGAGCTACCAGTGCTTAACGTCACAGCTGACCACTCTGTAAAGATTGATTACTTTGCCGTACGCTTCACTTCACCTTTTGCATTCGACAGCACCGACTAAAGCAAAAGTGAGTGTAAGCACGAGGATGCTAAAAGCCATAGACACCCAGGCCTTCTCTGACAGCATCAGCGCCTCTCAGCTTCAACAACACATAAGAGCTTTGGTCAGTGACACTGAGGCTTATGAACTTTACAACACTACTCTGAGAAAGCTCCAAGATAATCATGCCCCTGTCACTCAACGCACCATCACCACCAGATCAGAGTGTCCATGGTTTATCACCAACACCAAACTGGCGAAAGCCAAGGGATGAAACTTGAAAAAGCAGTGGAGAAGAACAAGTCTCACACTCCATGTTGAAATATATATTCAATATATTCAACAAGCTTCTAAGATCGTCTGAGCAAAGAACTTGCTATCTTGACCCAGTACCATCACACCTAGGCCTACTGAGGCAATGCGAGACTCTGGTGATACCAACACTCACTGATATAGTCAGCAAGTCCCTTACCTGTGGTATGCCATCTAAGATGAAGCAGGTAATAATAACATCATTATAAGAAAAACCTACCTGTAAAAAAACTGTAACACCGACCTGTATCCAACCTCTCTTTTGTGTCCAAGTTGACTCAGAAACCCAGTTGACTCAGAAAGTGGTGGCTGGCCGTCTTATTGCTCTCATCTCCAGCGTAACAGCCTTCGAGAGCCTTTGCAATCAGCCTACAGGCATTACTTTGGCATCGAAACAGCCTTGCTAAAACTTTAGAATCATATCCTGCACATTATCAACAAACGCAAAGGAGCAGCACTCTTTCTTCTCAACCTGAGCGCTTCACTTGGCACTATATATATCGACGATGGCATCCTGCTTCACACACTCCAACACAGGGTCGACATTACAGGAGATTGTCTGAGGTGGATGGAGTGCTATCTCAGAGACAGGAGTCAAGCTGTTCGCATATCAGAAAAGCTGTCAAAAAACACTCTGCTGACATGTGGGATCCCCCAAGGCTCTGTACTTAGTCCTTTCCTGTTTTCAATATTCACTATTCCTCTGGCTCGTATCATCAGAAGTCACGGTCTGTCGTACCATATGTATGCTTATGATGCACAACTCTTCATGGAGCTATGCCGTGACAACAAATCTTCACAGACAGTGGACATTAGGAAAGTGGAGCGGTGTGTGGCTGACATCAGGGAGTGGATGCGGTATAACGATGACAAAATAGAATTTATTTTATCTCATCCTAAAAGTACTCTATTAAACTCCCTCAAAGTGTGACAGTAGGAAGAAAAGCAGGATATCACTATCTAAGATCGCAATGAATCTGGGTGTGATTTTTGATACCACCATATCACGCAGCAAGCATATCACAGGTATGCCACGAGCTGCCTCAAACCACCTCTGTGCCATTGGTCGTATCCGAAAATACCTTGATCGTCAGAGCACCAAGCAGCTTGTTTATGTGCTTGTGATATCGCGTCTGGATAATTGCAACAATCTTCTTTGCGGTCTGCCAGACCACTAAAGCAGCTGCGTCTGTACAGAATGCATGTGCCAAGATGGTCATGAAGTGCTCCAAATGTTACTATATAACACCATCACTAAAGGAGCTCCACTGGCTACTTGTACACGCTCGCATTAAGTACAAGGTTATTTTCTCACATTTAAATGCCTCAACAACTTGGCTCCTGCTTATCTGGCAGATTTATTTAACACTTTATCATCCTGCACGATCACTCCACTCAGCTGACACAAGATTTATTGTGGTACCTCCTTCAGGCAAGAAACATTATAAGAACAGGTCGTTCACTTATGCCGCTCCTCTGCTATGGAACAAGCTTCCAGAACACATGCGACTGATAGACAGCACTGCACATTTAAAAACAGTTTTAAAAACATTGTTCTTTACTAGATAATTTTATTACCTTATTAATATCTACCGTGCTATTAACTTATTAATATCCACCATTTTATTAACTTATTAATATTTTTACCTGTACAATTAAATTTACATGATGTATGTAGCTTATTTTCTAATTCGATGTATTTTACTATATTATAACTTTACAATCAGTATTATAAGTTTCAGCTACTATATTATAACTTTACAATCAGTATTATAAGTTTCAGCTATAGATTAAAAAATGCTACCTGTTTTTTTACTTAACTTTTACATAGCTTCCCCTACTTTTAATTTTATCCTGTTTTTAGTATTTACAGCGATGTAGAACATTTTTGGATGGACCGCTTTATAAATGGTTTTCGAGCACCAACACCAACATCACACCACCACCACCACCGCCACCGCCGCCACCACCACCACCACCACCAACAACAACAACAACAACAACAACAACAGCACAGCAGCAGCAGCAGCAACAACAACAACAACAACAGCAAGCAACAACAACAGCAACAACAACAACAATCATAATAATCATAATTTGGGGAATAATAAGAATAAAAATAATCTAATCTAATAGTAAATTATGGTATGCCCACCCTACTTTAAGTTGGGACAAAGATTCTGTATATCTTATATCGTTGGGAATTGAGTTCAATATGTTAACACCTAGGTATGATAGGGATTTAGAATGTGCTCTTGGAAGGTACAATTTATTCTGAGCAGAGGATCTGAGGCTATAACTTACACAATCTGTTACATTTGTAAACAAATCTTGAATATAAGAAGGTGCTTGGTCTGTTTTTCTTTTAAAAGTCAGACAAGCTTGTTTATACATGACTAATTCTTTAAATGAGAACCAATATTTTTTTTAACATTTCTTTACTTGGTGATAATGGATCAGCATAATATTAGTCGGGTCGCTTTCTTTTGCAATTTCGTTATGACATTTTCATTCTCTCTACACCCAGCTCCCCAAAGCGATATTCTATGATGGGTTTTATATAATAATTGTGGAATAAAACTTGGGCCCAAGGATGGTATTCTACTTAATTTAAATAACAACTGAATGACAGAGATTATTAGCCGATCTCGTCATGTGACAGGCTGAGCTACTCTTCGATTGGTCGGGAGTAGAATACTAGACTTGGTCCGATATTTGTGTATTCTACGGAGAAGTGAAAGTTTAAAAGAGACACATTGTTTTACATGAGCAACTTGTTTTTTCCACGAAAGTGTACTATCATTAAAACGCCCACCAATTTAGCATCTTCAACTATTAGTTAAGGCACTTTCCTCAAGTTAAGGCACTTTCGCATGAGTGATTTGCTCTAAACCCGGATTGTCTTTTATTAAATAAATTGTGTGAGGAAAGGTATCCGTACAAATAAACTGAAACATGTTTTCCTAATATTTTGGAAGAAATTCGAAGAATAGAAATTGGTCTGTAATTATTTACATAATTTTGGGACTTTTTCTTCTAAAGTGGAATTACTTTGGTATGTTTCCACATATGTAGAAAACCACGTACTGATTGTATGCTTAAGTTACATCATTGAATCTGATATCAATTGGAGTTCCGTTACTTTTTGGAAATAGAGCCTGAATGTCATCCAATCCTATACCTTTTTAATTGGCATAGTATTTAAATATTTTATGACAAATTCACGACTTATTTGAGGAATTGAAAAGTATGTTTTATTTGGTACTTTACCATCGACATATTGTTTACGTAATTTGTTGGAATAAACGGGTGTTGTTTCAATTCACTGCCAGTGACACGTTTCGCTACAATATAATAGAAATGGTTGTTAAAATGTTCTGCAACTTATCTGAAGTCAGTTACTTCTTTGTTGTCAGGAACAATCTTATTAATTGATTTATCTGATATTTGTTTAATTCCATAATTATTTAAACGAAGAAACAAGTTTACGTGGATCATCTATGCACGGTTACACACGTTTCTCGTGATATTTTGATTTATTTTCCCTCAGCATAGTACGGTTTCTAAAATGTTTGTAATATATATGTTGTCCTTTGCGCTTTGCCAATTAAATCTCTCTTGTAAATTAAATCATGAATTATCCAACCAGGCTGTTTTCCTTTGACGTTTCCTGTTTTCAAGTATTTCGTTATTAGTTTTGTTTTTATGATTATTGTCAGTTTCTATGGGGGAATATACAGGAAAGTGATCACCAATTGACCATTGAATGGCATCTGAATGTTTGATATTTACATTTGAATTGACATGTATATGATAAATCAAGGTGCTTGTTGATACAACATCTGACAGACTGTCCATGATTTTACATGCGGGTGATTACTGTCAGGAAGTAAATCTTTGTTGAAGTCACCTAATAATATTATGCCCTTATTTTCAGAGCAGGCAGTGTCTAGGGCATCTTCCATAATAGTTAAGCCAAACATTAAATGGAACAGTGAGCTCATTTGAAGGTCTATATGTGAAAGAAACTAGTATTTTCCTACTTATAAAAGCTCTAACCAAATTACTTCAATGTCATTTCGTTCGAATTCACGCCGTCTGGTGTAATCAATATTATTTATTATGCATACCAATAGACCGACCCTCTTTCCCACACCGAGTTCTATCTTTCCTTCCAACATCATGGCCCTCAATTAATATATCCTGAACAGAAATTGTATTGTTTAGGAATGTTTCACAGCAGCAATAAACATTGAAAGGGTAAAATGAATGAATATATGTTCGGATTTCATATAATTTGTGATAAATCCTTTTTACATTGTGATGCGCAAAAAGATAAATATTTTACTTTGAAATATACTTACAGTCACTACTTGATCTTATAGATGAGTTATGTACACTACACATTGATTTACCAATACAGTGGTGGTGATCAGTAAATTGCCTATTTATAAATGACGTGAGTTCATGACAAGAAGATTGATCAACAGTGTGCGACTTGGTGACTCTTCATGATGAGGTGATTGATTTTCACAAGGTGAATGTTCAAGCCATTGAGTGGAAGATTGTTCATGCACAATAATGTCGTGGGTCGCAATTAGCGGAACAACATGGACCATCATTTGTAAATGACTTTTAACTAAAACTTTTCAAATGTTGACTACACTATATCTTATGACAAATATTTCACATTAGTCATGTTAGAAGATATTGCCAGATATTACGCATATTAACCCATTGAGGACCAGATTAAATTGCTGCAGTAATTTTGCTGAGACATGATTAATTTATGACGTCATAGTATTATAGTTGTTTTTAGTTCCGAACATATCAATATCCGCGACTGGTCCTGGGGGAACAATCAGGAGTCCCGTAGGCTACATATCCGGAACTGGTCATCAACGGATTAAGAATTAATAATGGCTGCATGTTGGCCATTTTTAATTTGGTCAAGTTGAAATTTGTCAGGGCATATCACCCCCTGAAACCGCACATTTTTTATGGCAATGGTCTAGCTATCTGGCAAAAAAATAAATGCAGATTATTAGTGAAATTGATATATGGTATAACTTTTGGACCGATATATATAGGAAATTGTTAGTGAAATGCGAATATTCGGTTTTAGCAGCACAAGGGTTAAAATACGTCAGTTTAACGACTTATATCTTGTTAAAACAACTTAATATAACGCGGTACAAGGTTTTGTCATTAAATGGACTTATTATAAGTCGATATAACGAATTACACGTTGTTAAACCGAATTATATAAGTCAATATAACGATTTATAAAATCGTTAAAAAAACAGGTACAAATTACATATTCTCCTCCCACTCCTCCACCACCTTTTACTCAGCCACCACCTTTCTTCGTCCTTCTCCTCTACCTCTTCCTCCCCTCTTCCTTCTCCTCTTCCTCCTCCTCTTTCTCCTCCACCTCCTCCTACATAATGATAGAGGATACATGGTTGCCTGAGTCCCCATATTTACACAGTGATAGGGAATGATGGCCTGAGGCCCCACTCATATATAATGATATAGGATGGTTTTCCTGAGGCCCCACTCGTTCGTGATGATAAAGGATGGTGGCCTGAGGCCCCGCATTTATATAATGATAGAGGATGGTTGCCTGAGGCCCCACTCATACATAATGATAGAAGATGGTGGCCTGAGGCCCCACTCATACATAATGATAGAAGATGGTGGCCTGAGGCCCCAATAATACATAATAATAGAGCATGGTGGCCTGAGGCCCCACACTTACACAATGATAGAAGATGGTGGCCTGAGGCTCCACACTTACACAATGATAGAAGATGGTGGCCTGAGGCCCCACTCATACATAATGATAGAGCATGGTGGCCTGAGGCCCCACTCATACATAATGCTAGACATGGTGGCCTGAGGCCCCACTCATACATAATGATAGAACATGGTGGCCTGAGGCCCCACTCATACATAATGATAAAAGATGGTGTCCTGAGGCCCCACACTTACACAATGATATAGCATGATGGCCTGAGGCCCCACACTTACACAATGATAGAAGATGGTGGCCTGAGGCCCACACTTACACAATGATAGAAGATGGTGGCCTGAGACCTCAGACTTACACAATGATAGAAGATGGTTGCCTGAGGCCCTACTCATACATAGTGATAGAGCATGGTGGCCTGAGGCCCCACTCATACATAATGATAGAGCATGGTGGCCTGAGGCCCCACTCATACATAATGCTAGACATGGTGGCCTGAGGCCCCACTCATACATAATGATAGAACATGGTGGCCTGAGGCCCCACTCATACATAATGATAGAAGATGGTGTCCTGAGGCCCCACACTTACACAATGATAGAAGATGGTGGCCTGAGGCCCCGCACTTACACAATGATAGAAGATGGTTGCCTGAGGCCCCACTCATACATAGTGATAAAGCATGGTGGCCTGAGGCCCCACTCATACATAATGATAGAGCATATGGTGGCCTGAGGCCCCACTCATACATAATACTAGACATGATGGCCTGAGGCCCCACTCATACATAATGATAGAGCATGGTGGCCTGAGGCCCCACTCATACATAATGCTAGACATGGTAGCCTGAGGCCCCATCTGATACATAATGATAGGGCATGGTGGCCTGAGGCCCCACTCATACATAATGATAGAGCATGGTCGCCTGAGGCCCCACTTATACATAATGATAGAAGATGGTGGCCTGAGGCCCCACTCATACATAATGATAGAGCATGGTGGCCTGAGGCCCCACACTTACACAATGATAGAAGATGGTGGCCTGAGACCTCAGACTTACACAATGATAGAAGATGGTTGCCTGAGGCCCTACTCATACATAGTGATAGAGCATGGTGGCCTGAGGCCCCACACATACATAATGATAGAGCATGGTGGCCTGAGGCCCCACTCATACATAATGCTAGACATGGTGGCCTGAGGCCCCACTCATACATAATGATAGAACATGGTGGCCTGAGGCCCCACTCATACATAATGATAGAAGATGGTGTCCTGAGGCCCCACACTTACACAATGATAGAAGATGGTGGCCTGAGGCCCCGCACTTACACAATGATAGAAGATGGTTGCCTGAGGCCCCACTCATACATAGTGATAAAGCATGGTGGCCTGAGGCCCCACTCATACATAATGATAGAGCATATGGTGGCCTGAGGCCCCACTCATACATAATACTAGACATGATGGCCTGAGGCCCCACTCATACATAATGATAGAGCATGGTGGCCTGAGGCCCCACTCATACATAATGCTAGACATGGTAGCCTGAGGCCCCATCTGATACATAATGATAGGGCATGGTGGCCTGAGGCCCCACTCATACATAATGATAGAGCATGGTCGCCTGAGGCCCCACTCATACATAATGCTAGACATGGTAGCCTGAGGCCCCATCTGATACATAATGATAGGGCATGGTGGCCTGAGGCCCCACTCATACATAATGATAGAGCATGGTCGCCTGAGGCCCCACTTATACATAATGATAGAAGATGGTGGCCTGAGGCCCCACTCATACATAATGATAGAGCATGGTGGCCTGAGGCCCCACACTTACACAATGATAGAAGATGGTGGCCTGAGACCTCAGACTTACACAATGATAGAAGATGGTTGCCTGAGGCCCTACTCATACATAGTGATAGAGCATGGTGGCCTGAGGCCCCACTCATACATAATGATAGAGCATGGTGGCCTGAGGCCCCACTCATACATAATGCTAGACATGGTGGCCTGAGGCCCCACTCATACATAATGATAGAACATGGTGGCCTGAGGCCCCACTCATACATAATGATAGAAGATGGTGTCCTGAGGCCCCACACTTACACAATGATAGAAGATGGTGGCCTGAGGCCCCGCACTTACACAATGATAGAAGATGGTTGCCTGAGGCCCCACTCATACATAGTGATAAAGCATGGTGGCCTGAGGCCCCACTCATACATAATGATAGAGCATATGGTGGCCTGAGGCCCCACTCATACATAATACTAGACATGATGGCCTGAGGCCCCACTCATACATAATGATAGAGCATGGTGGCCTGAGGCCCCACTCATACATAATGCTAGACATGGTAGCCTGAGGCCCCATCTGATACATAATGATAGGGCATGGTGGCCTGAGGCCCCACTCATACATAATGATAGAGCATGGTCGCCTGAGGCCCCACTTATACATAATGATAGAAGATGGTGGCCTGAGGCCCCACTCATACATAATGATAGAGCATGGTGGCCTGAGGCCCCACACTTACACAATGATAGAAGATGGTGGCCTGAAGCCCCACACTTACACAATGATAGAAGATAGTGGCCTGAGGCCCCACTCATACATAGTGATAGAGAATGGTGGCTTGAGGCCCCACTCATACATAATGATAGAAGATGGTGGCCTGAGGCCCCACACTTACACAATGATAGAATATGGTGGCCTGAGGCCCCACTCATACATAATGATAGAAGATGGTGTCCTGAGGCCCCACACTTACACAATGATATAGCATGGTGACCTGAGGCCCCACACTTTCAAAATGATAGAAGATGGTGGCCTTAGGCCTCACACTTACATAATGATAGAAGATGGTGGCCTGAGGCCTACACTTACACAATGATAGAAGATGGTGGCCTGAGGCCCCGCACTTACACAATGATAAAAGATGGTTGCCTGAGGCCCCACTCATACATAGTGATAGAGCATGGTGGCCTGAGGCCCCACTCATACATAATGATAGAGCACGGTGGCCTGAGGCCCCACTCATACATAATGATAGAAGATGGTGTCCTGAGGCCCTACACTTACACAATGATAGAAGATGGTGGCCTGAGGCCCCATTCATACATAATGATAGAAGATGGTGTCCTGAGGCCCCACACTCACACAATGATAGAAGATGGTGGCCTGAGGCCTCACTCATACATAATGATATAGCATGGTGGCCTGAGGCCCCACACTTACACAATGATAGAAGATGGTGGCCTGAGGCCCCACACTTACACAATGATAGAAGATGGTGGCCTGAGGCCCCACTCATACATAATGATAAAAGATGGTGTCCTGAGGCCCCACACTTACACAATGATATAGCATGGTGGCCTGAGGCCCCACACTTACACAATGATAGAAGATGGTGGCCTGAGGCCAACACTTACACAATGATAGAAGATGGTGGCCTGAGACCTCAGACTTACACAATGATAGAAGATGGTTGCCTGAGGCCCTACTCATACATAGTGATAGAGCATGGTGGCCTGAGGCCCCACTCATACATAATGATAGAGCATGGTGGCCTGAGGCCCCACTCATACATAATGCTAGACATGGTGGCCTGAGGCCCCACTCATACATAATGATAGAACATGGTGGCCTGAGGCCCCACTCATACATAATGATAGAAGATGGTGTCCTGAGGCCCCACACTCACACAATGATAGAAGATGGTGGCCTGAGGCCCCGCACTTACACAATGATAGAAGATAGTTGCCTGAGGCCCCACTCATACATAGTGATAGAGCATGGTGGCCTGAGGCCCCACTCATACATAATGATAGAGCATATGGTGGCCTGAGGCCCCACTCATACATAATACTAGACATGATGGCCTGAGGCCCCACTCATACATAATGATAGAGCATGGTGGCCTGAGGCCCCACTCATACATAATGCTAGACATGGTAGCCTGAGGCCCCATCTGATACATAATGATAGGGCATGGTGGCCTGAGGCCCCACTCATACATAATGATAGAGCATGGTCGCCTGAGGCCCCACTCATACATAATGATAGAAGATGGTGTCCTGAGGCCCTACACTTACACAATGATAGAAGATGGTGGCCTGAGACCTCAGACTTACACAATGATAGAAGATGGTTGCCTGAGGCCCCACTCATACATAATGATATAGCATGGTGGCCTGAGGCCCCACACTTACACAATGATAGAAGATGGTGGCCTGAGGCCCCACACTTACACAATGATAGAAGATGGTGGCCTGAGGCCCCACACTTACACAATGATAGAAGATGGTGGCCTGAGGCCCCACTCATACATAATGATAGAAGATGGTGTCCTGAGGCCCCACACTTACACAATGATATAGCATGGTGGCCTGAGGCCCCACACTTACACAATGATAGAAGATGGTGGCCTGAGGCCCACACTTACACAATGATAGAAGATGGTGGCCTGAGGCCCCACTCATACATAGTGATAAAGCATGGTGGCCTGAGGCCCTACTCATACATAGTGATAGAGCATGGTGGCCTGAGGCCCCACTCATACATAATGATAGAGCATGGTGGCCTGAGGCCCCACTCATACATAATGCTAGACATGGTGGCCTGAGGCCCCACTCATACATAATGATAGAACATGGTGGCCTGAGGCCCCACTCATACATAATGATAGAAGATGGTGTCCTGAGGCCCCACACTTACACAATGATAGAAGATGGTGGCCTGAGGCCCCGCACTTACACAATGATAGAAGATGGTTGCCTGAGGCCCCACTCATACATAGTGATAAAGCATGGTGGCCTGAGGCCCCACTCATACATAATGATAGAGCATATGGTGGCCTGAGGCCCCACTCATACATAATACTAGACATGATGGCCTGAGGCCCCACTCATACATAATGATAGAGCATGGTGGCCTGAGGCCCCACTCATACATAATGCTAGACATGGTAGCCTGAGGCCCCATCTGATACATAATGATAGGGCATGGTGGCCTGAGGCCCCACTCATACATAATGATAGAGCATGGTCGCCTGAGGCCCCACTTATACATAATGATAGAAGATGGTGGCCTGAGGCCCCACTCATACATAATGATAGAGCATGGTGGCCTGAGGCCCCACACTTACACAATGATAGAAGATGGTGGCCTGAAGCCCCACACTTACACATTGATAGAAGATAGTGGCCTGAGGCCCCACTCATACATAGTGATAGAGAATGGTGGCTTGAGGCCCCACTCATACATAATGATAGAAGATGGTGGCCTGAGGCCCCACACTTACACAATGATAGAATATGGTGGCCTGAGGCCCCACTCATACATACTGATAAAAGGTGCATGCATGGTGGCCTGAGGCCCCACTCACACATAATGATAGAAGATGGTGTCCTGAGGCCCCACACTTACACAATGATAGAAGATAGTGGCCTGAGGCCCCACTCATACATAATGATAGAAGATGGTGTCCTGAGGCCCCACTCATACATAATGATAGATGATGTTGGCCTGAGGAAGAACAATGGTAGACATTTATATTTTCTTATAGCTGTTAGAAATGGACTACAATATTTCATAGAAATCGTTTGAGAATTGACCGAGATTCATGCGAAAATCATGAAATATGCCTAGGCCGACAGGTTAAGCTGGCGTGTAGTACTAGCTAGCCTATTCACGCAATGATGGAGTAGTGATGGGCCCCCGTCACACAGAAAACGATTGGTCCAACATCGAATAAAGTACTAGGCAATTATTAAGATGATATCTTATCAATACATTCAACTTTTTGAAAGGATGCTAGAGTAATCGACACAGCTGGAAGGCCCTAACAGCCTGGTTTCAAGGCTAGCTATCACAAGCAATCAAACAAACAAATCACATTCTTGTATTCTTGCGCGAATTAGTTTTGGTGGCCTCAGGCCCCATTTCAGCGATGTAAACTGCGGGCTGCTACAAAACTAAAACTGCAAGTTCAGACTTCCAAACTACAGGTACCACCTAGCGAATAATAGTAAAAATCGGAACATAGCAATAATTGCCACCTGGTGAATAATTAATTCATTTTGATTGATTGATTGATTGATTGATTGATTGATTGATCTATCGATCGATCGATCGATCGATCGATCGATCCATTTGTTCGTTTGTTCATTCATTCATTCATTCATTCATTCATTCATTCATTCGTTCGTTTGTTCGTTCTTTCGTTCGTTCGTTCGCTCGTTCGTTCGTTCGTTCGTTCGTTCGTTCGTTCGTTCGTTCGTTCGTTCGTTCGTTCGTTCGTTCGTTTGTTCGTTTGTTCGTTCGTTCATTCGTTCGTTCGTTCGTTCGTTCGTTCAGGTATTCATTCATGTCCATAGACTAGAACTACAGAAGTTTTTTAATTTTTGTGCTGTGCATTTACCAGTTAGGCTATATATAGAGACGAAATTCCTGATTTCTAATTATTGACAACCATGGCAATAATTAGAAATGCGGGAATCTCGTCTCTATATCTAGTCTAACTGGTGAATGCGCAGCAGAAAAATTAAAAAAACTTTTGCAGTTCTAGTCTATGGAAATGTTTACTAGTTCAAGAGCATTAGGGTTGAACCTGGAATAAAATTGCAGAAAGCTGATTTTTTCAGGAATGATACCTGGACATCTCCCCGAACGAATTCCGAAGAGGCCCCAAAAATTCCCCCTGTGCATTTTTTTTAATTCAAGATGGCCGCCACCATGTAGCGCCATTTGCGAAAAAACCGGGGTATACCATAATTCCTCACTTTTGCAGTTGGAATTTTTTTTTCAGGTGTCTCTACTTATGATCAGAAATGATATCAGTACTTTTCTCAATACCAAAAATCCAAGATGGCCGCCATATTGATATACTGAGTATGTTGAGCGATCTCTTAAAAAAAACGAAAATATGAGGTAACTATCTCGTTGTTGAGCCTAAAATGCATTTTTTGTCTAAATCCATGGAGTCTAGCACTTATTTAGATCACCAATATTTTATTATGTTGAATTTATCAACATAAATCCCACATAGTTTAATGTTATGTAACACCATAGAACGTCATTTTTCCAAAACAAAAAACCAGGAGTATACCCCAATTCCTCACTTTTGCAGTTAAAAAAAAATTTGGTGCCTCTACACATGTCTTAAGACACAAAAAGCTCATCAACAGGATCAGAAATGATATTATTCCTTTTCTTATCTCCACAAACACAAGATGGCGACCATTATGTGAAACGTCCCCCCCCCCCCTCAGAAAATCACTTACATGCCATAATCATCATGTTGTTGAAACTTTTTTTCAGAGCCATGGAATCTAAAATATATATTTCCATCACCAATTTTTTTAATAGAATGTGCTTATCAACACAAAATCCAACATGACTGCCATATTGGTTAGCTCTTTTAGCGCAGGTGCCACGATTAAGCGATGTCCAACTGCTTTTTCATATGGGAATATAGATATAGATTTATCAAATTTACTATATATCATATGTCAGAAATCATTGATTAAAAATTCTAACATGTCTCATTTTTAAATATAAGGGTATTTTTATTCATTTGAAGCTTGAGATAGCGTAAGAAATTCCAGTTTCAAACCCAGCGACTAATTCCAATGTAGGCATTTTATATAGTAGGCCTATATAAAATGTTTTTCGATTTTGGTTAAGTATTAGTTGTGATTGTTCTAGGATATGAATATTAGCTAATTTTGTGTGAATGTACATACTAACAGAGCTAAGCACAATATTACACCAGATTGAACACGTGTCCTACGAGACTGTTGGTTATTCACATGTACTACTAAATAAGAAAATGTTTTAAATCACATCATTTTACTGGCAGAGTTTGGCCATCTATAGGCCTACGTAATTTGGTCAATTTCCTGAAAATGGTAATAAATACCTTGGATTATAAATTAGAATATTCAGATATTTTATTTGAATATTAGTGTATTGCGTAATAAATATATGACATTGTATGATATTGCAATGTGATATTACAATGAAATGTCAGAATATGACATCAAATTAGAGGATGTGACAGTTTAACGTCAGGATATGATAGTTTTATGTCAGGATATATGTATATGATATCAGGATATGACACTTTAATATCATGATATGTAATATAATGTCCAAACATTGGTGTTTATATACAGCAAAATCACGTTATGATGGCTTAATACAGCTTTATAAAGGCAGTATATAGTGGCTAAACATCACGTTGCTGTATTAAAATGAAAAGATATGGCATCATATTATCACGAAATGCATTACAATTTCGTGATATATCATTTTAACATCACTATGACATTTTAATGTCAGGATATGACATTTTAATATTAGGATATGGTACTTGAATATTATGATATGACTTTATACATTGATGAAATGACACATTGAGGTCACAATATAGCATTGTAATGTGATGATGTGTCATTATAATGACAAACATGCTATTTAATATCGAATATTGTATAATAGATTTGTCGGATTATGCCATTAAAATAAGAAAAACATAAAAAAAACAGTTCGAAGTCAGGATGTAGCATATTTATGCCGGGATATTGGATTGTAATTTATCAGAATATGACACTTTAACGTCATGAGATGGTATTATAATGTCCAAATTTTGTTCTTTTATATCACACAAAAAGATTTGAATGTCAAGATATTCCATTTTTTATGATAGGATATGACATTATCAAATCAAGATATGGCGGGCTTGGCGGCATTCTAATGTGACATTATAATGTCTGAATAGGACACTACAATATTTTAATGTGACCATATAATGTCAGGATATGTCACTTTGAAGTCTGGATATGGCATTTTAATGTCAGGATATTATATTGTCATGTCAAGGTATAACATTTCAATAACATTATATTGAGAGACGCACGTTACCATATGGTAATAGACATCGACAGAATCGACATAGAACATTCCAATATCAGAATGGCACATGTCGGTTCAACATATATATCGCAATATAATTCAGTAAGTAAAGGCCTCTACATTGCTCAAATACCGGTACTCCAAAACTGCCAACAACAAAAGCACTTCGGAAGATTCAATAAAATGGAAAGTAAGATAGCGTTAAGACACATGCTCTTTGAACAGCATGTGGCCTTGCCCTCTCTTACTTTCATTTCCTTTTACACTAAAATGTCATATTGTGATGTTAATATGCTATATCATGATATTATAATAATATCGTGACAATACACTAAAAGATCCTGTCACTTAATGCCATACCGTGATGCTTAACCACCATATCCTGCATTTATAAAGCTGTATCCAGACATCACAACGCCATTCTACTATAATAAAGAGCAATATTTGGACATTACAAAGCCATATCATGACGTTAATGTGTCTTGTCCTCGAAGATCATATCCTGACAATAAAGTGTGACATCAAATAATTTAATGTCATATTCCGATATTCTGATGTAAAATCATCTCATTACAACTCCATACAATGCCATACCTTCATTACGAAATATATATATCCTAATATTCAAAATGTAATATCTTGATATTTAAATGATATATTTCATGATATCAAACATATTGACATTCGCAGATCATGGACAAAAGTAAGTATTTATTTAACCTTTTCACTACCATACATGACGGAAATTTCCGTCGTCATTCGTCAATGAACGTAACCATAAAATGACACAAATTTTCGTCAAATATATACTCCTTTATGTATTTTTCGTCATTTGAAGCTGGAAATTGCGTTAGCAATTCCAGCTTTAAATGACGAAAAATAGAACTCCTACACAAGTATATCTGGATACTGGCATGCACCCCGGCCTGGAAGTCAAAGGGTTAAAAGAGCATTGTTACAGAACGATTATCAAAGATGTCATGTACATGTAACGTGTGAGGCGCAAGTCCTTATCTTGTAATTGATTTTTGCTAGAAAGCCTTTCTTCAACGTCACCTACTGCCCCAGACAACACGGGGCATTAATCCAATTCTGTTTAATTTTTGGGCCAGCGTCGAAGACGGTCAGCCAATATTAAAACAACATTGGATGAATGCCTCGTGTTTAAACTCCATTATGATACAGAGCATATTTTGCTGTACAGGAGGGTGTGGAATCTACAGTCTGGGAACGGATTTTATCTCATGATGGTCGTTTGTAACCAACGCAAACTGAAAGAGCAGTCGCTCCAGAAAAAGTTCTAAAAAGAGTGAGTTGCTGGTGCAGAGTGGCTTGTTCAAAGGGGGGGGGGGGATCTCACAAATCTAGACTATATTGTACAATGATGTGCTCTTTTTGTATTGGCCAAACATGTAGAAACTGTGACAGCTCGGATGATTGAAACGCAATAATTTCATTATTTACCGGAGATTAATTTGTTAACTTGACAAATATCAATCTACATTCCTAGTTGGTAAGCAGTTCGAAAACACTCCAAAGCGTCACCCACCATGGTAGAAAAAACTACCATGTGGGATTCATGTCGATAAACTGAATATAATAAAATATGGTCATCTAAATAAGTTCTAGACTCCATGGGTTCGGCTAAAAATACATTTTAGTTTCAACAACGAGATAGTTATCGCATATTTTCGGGGTTTTTAAGAGATCGCTTAACAAAACATTATGGCGGCCATCTTGCATTTGTGGTATTAAGAAAAGTACTGATATTATTTCTGATCATCTGGATAACGTCCTTGTACTTTAAAACATAGGTAGAGACACCAAAATCATTGTTTTAACTTCAAAAGTGAGGAATTGGGGTACACCCATTTAAAAAAAATGGCGTTACCTGGTGTTATTTTGAATTAACTACTATGTGGAATTTATGTTGATAAATTCAATATAATAAAATAATGGTGATCTAAATAAGTGCTAGATTCCATGGGTTTGGCCAAATAATACATTTTAGGTTCAACAACGAGATATCTATCTAATATATTTGTGTTTTTTTAAGAGATCGCTTAACATAATCAGAACAATATGGCGGCCATCTTGGATTTTTGGTATTGAGAAAAGTGCTGATAGCATTTCTGATCATTTGGATCAGCTCTTTGTACCTTAAAACATAAGTAGAGACACCAAAATATTTTTTTTCCAACTACAAAGGTGAGGAATTAGGGTATACCCCTGTTTTTCGAAAATGGCGTTACATGGTGGCGGTTATCTTGAATTAAAAAAATGCACAAGGGGGATTTTTGGGGCCTCTTCGGAATTTGTCTGGGGAGATGTCCAGGTATAATTCCTGAAAAAAATCAGCTTTCTGCAATTTTATTCCAGGTTCCTGTGTTTTTTTTCACTAATGCTCTTGCACTATACATCATATGGTCATATTAAGAAGCCAAAATAAAATCACCGATTTTTTGATGATTTTAGCCTGGGCCAGTCCCTTTAAATATATATACTGGTCATGACATTCTGAATAAAATAAGCTTGATAATGTTGCCAATCAATAATACGCATAATTAATAAGGCTATTTATTATATACCTATGCTGTTATTTACCCTGATAACATAGTCTCGGCCCTGTGCAATAACAGTTATTTTGGCTTGCGTCGTATTGACTAGTTTCAACTATTTATCATTATGGACAATTAGGGCAAATACTGAAATGCGTTCGTATTGACAGTTTAGCATTCGTAGTGACCGTTTAGCGTTTGTATTGACCTCATTCAGGATCAGGGACAGCGTGACATTTCATTTGCCGCCATGTTGATTATTGTCTATATCATGCATATATAAAGCATACATTTGATTACATCATTTATTTTTTTTAACTTATTGACAATGTAGTCTTAATCGATTTTTAGTCGGATATATCACTAAAACAGCATGTTTTCGACATTAAACGCCTTTTTTCCAAATTGTCGGCTTATTGAAAAAATGACTCCCCCTGAAATTAATAAAGAGTTACTGACAAATTAATCCCCATGCAGTAAAATAGTTCATCAACTCTCCTATGCGAGTATGTATACATACTTACTAGTTGAGCAAACCCTTTCAGTGCGGGGATTATGAGTCAGATTACGATTATGTTTGTCTCGCCTCTGATCTCAGATCACCGAGGATTTAGATATAGGCGCTATAGAAGTTTATGGTTAATATTATTAATAAAAGATAGGATAGAAGCATAGATGATCAGTAGGCCTAATATAAATACAATGTAAAACAGCCATTGTATAACAAAAACAATTTATTGAATTACAGCTCTCCAACCATCATGAAGTCTTTCTCTCATCTCACGAATGACATCTTCATATTCAGTATATTCAGCTCGATTAATATTCTCTGCAGAATCTATGGTATGATCATAAAGTTCCACTCCGTCCAAATCGTCCCAATCCATTTGTGCGTCATCCTCGTCAAACTTTGCCCACTCAGCATAACGGTAGTGATCACTCGTGATGCTGTATCCCATGTAACCATTGCGCGGGAACTGAGAAAAAACAAAAGGTTTCCAATACTCGCTAGCTGAGTTATTTATCAATGGCAAAAGACTTTGTCCTTCGCGACAAACTAATACATCACTGGAGTCTTCCGGGCAGATTTCTGGGTTTGGCAGACCAGCTGCATCGACCAGTGTTGGATAAATATCTACCAGCTCTGCGAATGATTCAGATTTTATGCCCGCGTCTGTCTTTCCAGGAACCTTTACCATTAACGGTGCATGGGTTGCTATGTCGAAATTCGTTTTTTTACACCATTCCGCATTCTCGCCGAGACTCCACCCGTGATCGCCCGTCAGTGACACTATTGTGTTGCTTTCCAGATTCAGATCTTTTAGTTCTGCTAACACCAGTCCTAGTAAGTCATCAATATAGGTGACAGTACTGTAATAGGCTCGTCGAAGCTCCAGCGTTTTAAAATCAGGGAGAGTAGTATTGATGTCTCCTGTCACACCAAGGTCTTCAATGTCCTTATAACGTCTTAGTTCTATATAGTCAAACCAAGCATTATCTGGCATATACCAGGGCGCATAGGGGTTGTCTGGCAAGTTAATGTCGTTTTTTGGATAGTAATCCAAATAGCGTGCAGGAAATATGAATGGCAAATGTGGCTTGTAAAATCCAATTGCCATGAAGAAATTTAATTCTCCAGCGAGTGCTTGTGGCGCAAGCTGTCTTAGTGACTGTATGGCATGGTCTACCATCTGATCATCTGGTAGTGGCTCTTGCTCAATTTCTTGAGGACTGACTGCGCGCCAGCTGAAATCTTTCTCTGTCCAGTAGTCATCAGGTTGATAATATGGTAGAGACCAAGAAATAGGATCATCGTTATTAGAAGACGATCCACCATGGAAGATTTTCCCCATACCCTGTGAAATGTAACCGTTCTCTTTAAAATACTGGGGTAGTGTTGTGAAATTTCCTGCCGTTTCTCTGAAATAAAAGCCATTATCCCACACTTTGGTTGTGTCCGGGCGTCTTCCAGTAAGGAGTGATGATCTACTTGGGTTACACAGAGCGGCCTGAGAGTGAGCTCTCATCAGCTGCAGGCTTTGTGAGGCCAGGTTATCAATGTGAGGAGTGAACATTTCGGGAGACACCGGCGCGGGGTAATGGTCACCATAATAACAACCAAGTTGTGGTCTCAAATCATCCACCGTAATAAACAACACGTTTGGTCGAGACACACCACTCGTTATCAAACATAGAGTTATTACAGAAATGAGGACCAAAGCTCTTAGGATTTCCATTCTGTTGATTATTTACCACCAGAGTTGAGGTGAATCCTGGGTTTGTGTTGATTCAGACTTCTTTGTGAAATGAGTAGTGCTGGAGCCGAATCATGTGAATATACTTATGCAACACAAACAATCTACAAAAATAGGAATATTCATCAATGTAAGTTAGATAAATGTATCTATCAGTATGTCGCTGTGCGTGTGTGTGTGTGTGTGTTATTTATTTATTTATTTATTAGACTTTATAATATACAAATATGTACAATAATCGTATAAATATGCAGTTTTAACTAAAATTGTGTACATCAGGATGTCAAATACAGGTGACCGGCACCCTAACTAAGTTCGACATCCAGGATAAAATTTATATACATGGTAATTACACTTAAAAGTAAAATTAAGTAAAAATACACTATAGGCCCTACATGATTTTTGTTTCCCGCGCTAAAACCAGAGATAAACTAACTACATATTAGTATAAAAGTAGCAAAAAAAGTCTCTGCAAAGCGTAGAAACTTATCAAACAACTACAAGTGGAGCAATTCTGAAAAGCATGAAACTTTATAATAATATCATTATTTTAGTTTAATTAAGTCTTCACAATTCAATGATTGATTGATTGATTGATTGATTGATTGATTGATTGATTGATTGATTGATTGATTGATTGATTGATTGATTGATTGATTGATTGATTGAAACTTTAGGGTAGAATAACATGATGGAAAAATTAACAGCAACCTAAATGCAAATCCCAATAAAAAAACGACATAACAATTTCAATAATAAAAAATCATCTGCCAAATAAAACTAGCAATAAATTCAATAAGATTGAAGAAAAATGACTGGATTACATACATGCCATTTATTACATTCAGAAATGACCTTTATAAAGCATCACGTGTTTAATTGCCTCACGCCGCAAGTATAAACTAATTAAAAACATATATTAAAATCCTTAGACAAAGTATAAGATTAGACAAAAAATAGTATCATTCTTTGTTTAATATATAAAAATGCGACATAAACGTGACATGATTACAACCACCAAGGACATTTAGCGCAAAACAAACATGAAAAAAAGATACCCTGAGATTTTAAATTTGGCGATAATAGAATTTCTGGAAAGCAAAATATTGCGAACCAATTAATTTTTTTTTCACTAACATTAGGATAAAATTTGCAGGGAAAATCACTAAAGAGCAGTGGTTATGATGGAATATCTAGTTCTGAGGTCAGTAAACATATACATGTGCATGTATTATAAATCAAGCTCATCCAACATGTATTTTTCCTGACCAACTCAAGATAGCAAAAATAACACCTCTATTTAAAAAGGGAGATGATTGTCTATTTAACAACTATAAACCAATTTCTTTATTGCCCTCTATATCGAGCATAACGTGTTTGTAAAAAGTTATTTTTAATCAATTATACAGCTATTGAGGATGTAAAAAAATATTTTACTGTAGACAGTACGGATTTAGAAAAAGGGTATTCCATAGATAATTTTCTAGATTTGTCAAAAAAAATTGACACCATAGACCATAGTAGTTTGTTACACAAATTAATATGTTATGGTCTTTTAACTACTGCTAAAAAATTATTTTAAAACTGTTTATGCATAAAAACAATAATGTTGAATTTGAAGACACTAAAATATTGCGAACCAATTCAATGTTTTTTTTCACTAACATTGGAAAAGCTTTTGCGACGAAAATTACTAAAGAACAGTGGTTATGGTGGAATATCTCGCTCACTTCTGAGGTCAGTAAAATCATTTTTATTAAGACCTTTGACATATATTAAAAATCGAACTCTTCCAATGCCATGACAACATGTTTTTCTCCTGACCAACTCAAGATAGCAAAAGTAACACATTTATTCAAAAAAGGGAGATGATTGTCTATTTTCCAACTATAGACCAATTTCTTGATCGCCCATTTGCCCTCTATATTTAGCCTTACGTGTTTGAAACAAAGTTATTTTGAGTCAATTATACATCTATTGTTAATAAAGAGAATTATTTTACTCTACTGTAAACAGTACGGATTTAGAAAAATGGTTTTCCACAGAGATTTTTCTAGATTTGTTCAAGGGCATTTGACACCATAGACCATAGTAGTTTGCTACACAACTAAAAATGTTATGGTCTTTTAACTACTGCTAGTAATTTATTAAAAAACGGTTTGTGCATAAAAATCAATATGCCCTGATGCTGAATTTAAAAACACTAAATCTAATTTATGACAAACCATTTTGGGGCTACTCCAATTTTAAATTGATATACATGATAATAAAATAACTTTATATTTATTAAGTTATCGTTAGATATAGAAACAATCATACTTTATCTTGTATCATCAGCAAAAAAGAAAAAATATTATACCTACACTGACGATCGATGATCATAATATTACCTACATCGAACTTTATAGCATTCAGATTTGGTAATTATAAATAATTGTAATAATTATTAATTAACTTATGACCTATATAAGACCTAATTCGGACACTCTGTTCACAATTCACAAAAAAACGCTTCTCCTCCACCAATTCTTAGCTGATTTCAAATTTGTTTGGTTTGTTCGAAAGAGTTCGTGCTTGTGCATAGATGTTCATCGCGGATTGCAGGAATTTGAATTATGAATGAAATTATGACCTAAGTAAGACCCAAATAGGTCATTCTGTTTTATTTGGTTTGTTTGAAAGAGCTCATGTTTGTGCATGAAACTTCCTCACAAATTTCGAGAATTTCAATTATTCTTTAAATTGTGATCTAATTAAGATCTAATTAGGACACTCTTTCCAAAATTCGCAAGATTTGTTCCTCCCACCTTAATTCTTAGCTGCTTTCAATCTTGTACAGTTTGTTTGAAAGAGCTCGTGCCTGGGCATAGAATGGTCTCACTGATTTCAGAAATTTAAATTATTAAATAACTTGAGATCAATCAATACCTAATTGGGACACTCACAATCACAAAAATGCTTCTCCCTCAATTTGTTTGGTTTGAAAGAGCTCATGTCTGTGCATAGAACTTCCTCGTGGATTTCAGAAATTTCATTTCTCAAATCTCATATAGGCCTACCCCAATTAGGACCTGATTAAGACCTAATTAATTGACTTACCCAGCAGGCACACAACATTTGTATAACATACATACAATGTTGGGCTAGGGTTGAAGCCGTTGGGCCGACGTTGTATAAATGTTGTACAAATGTTATGTATTTGCTGCGTAGTTACTGTTATTAATTTTGTCATTTAAATAAATAATTTAATCCATTAATCACATTTTCCATTGCTCGTACCGCATTGTACGTAAAATCGTGTATAATTATATATGACGGTACTGTATAGGCTAGTATTTGTAAGTATATGTATACGCTAGTATTTGCTATGCGTTATAACATATTCTTGTAGAAAATAACTCAAGGTAATATAAATAAGAAAGTGATTTAAATTAAACATTCACTCACTGCCGCGCGAGGACTGGTAACCTTATTGTTGTATCATAGTCTACATCAGGAAAATTAATAAAAATGGTGTGACAATATGCAAAAGATTATAATTGATAAAAACAGTAAGGGTGGACGGAATTCTAATAATAATAATTACCAACTTACCTTGAGAGTTCGCTCACAAGAATACAATCACGCTGCATGCGGTTATCAGGTTATGGATGGTCGTTTATTAATATCCATCTGTTATCAATTATCTCGTTTGGATTACGCCGTGTCACATTGCGTTTTCCCAGCAGTTCAATGTCAGTGATATGTATTGTTTTGATTCTTCCAATGTGCCAGCAAACATGAGACGTTGGCTCAACGTTGGTTTACTGTCTAACGACGTTGGCCCAACAACATCTCATGTTTGCTGGGGTGCTAGTTTTCTGAAAATAAAAGCACCTACATGTACGTACTGCTTAGGTTAGAAGTAGGTAGTTACTGTCTTTTGACTTTGCATGGTGGTATTATGCCCTGTGATGCCAAAAATCGAAGCAAGCAGCAGATACAGCCTTTTGACTTTGCATGGTAGTATTATGGACTGTAGCTATAGGGTGTCCGAATGCAGTAACGAATACTAAAGTTCTTCATCATTTTTCAGTTTTTTAACAACTTAACAAGCATGTTCAACCTCGAATTTGACATTTATTTGCATTAGTCTTTAATAAAATTAAAATACACCAACAATGGATGAATCAAATCAATTGCTTAATGTCTGTTAGAGGAATTAGGTCTCCATGCTCGCTCGTGACTCCCTAAAAATAAATTACAAAACCGTTTTTTTTTTTAAAGTGAAAAAATGTCCAACGAGGTCCAATGCACCCTATTTCTAAGATGGCCGCCATCAGCATCGTCTACATATTTACGTAGCATAATCCGGTGTAACTCATGAGTCGATTTCTTGTATGATTGTGGTGTCGATTTTATGTATTTTTGGATGTTCAACACACTGCAGAATAAAAAAGACGCCTATTGGCGCAAAGTTAACGCTTCTTGGCGAAGGATGAACGCTTCTCGGCGCAAAATGTCTATTTAAAGCACTGACGGCTCACAAAAAGTGTTAAAAATACATAAAGTTCAATTACTTGGTGTAATGACCCCATCCACGGAACACTAGATTGTATAAGGACAACGCTGGTGTTTATTTTATTCGTATAGCGACTGTAGTTTGTTCAGACGAATGAAAACAGTTGGCTACCCATCCTGATATTCCGGACATATTGTCCTTTTCAAACACATTTTTGATGGTAAGTAGCTATATAAACGTCATAATATAATCGAATGGTAGAGATTAGAGCTCAGACTGTACAACTAAGCAACTGGAGAGCAAACTGTGATTTATTTTGTAATTATTCGCCAAAACTAAAGTTCTTTTCTGCATGTTGAACGCCTATTGGAGCAATGTACACACGCCCAGCGGTGCAAATAAAATTTACCGAAATAGAAGGCATGTTATTTTCAGTGGCGGATCCACGTTCTGGATAAAGAGGGGGGGGCTCAGGGGGTTTTCCCCCACCCCCTGAGATGTTTTTGTTATATTGCCTACACTGTTTTTATCACGTATTATCGATAAATGTAGTAGGCCTATTCAACGTTATATTGCTAAGACTAGTCATATACGTCTATCAACACGTTTAGATGATTAGGCCTATGTTTATTATCAAATCCCCACAGCCCAAACTTTCTATTAGAAACATTTACTTCAAAAAAATAAGATGGAGGAAGTCTTGTATATACATTTATTTGTAATATAAATAATATTTATCACTATGACCATGGTAATAAGGTACGATGGGGATTATCAGATGTCAGCTATAAAGAATCGATTGAAATGGTCGGCAGCAAGATGTATACATGTGCTTTCTCGTATGATTTGATCACATCCTGGTTCAAGGTCATTTCAGGGTCATGCTAGATGCAAGGTGATCAAAAGCAATATGTAAAAAAGATACAGTAGACCTAATGATGTTTTAATGCATGTCTTGTGACCCACAAATCCTCAGATTGGGGAACAAAATCCTAATAAATGACTTAACGTAAATGACGATCACAAGGTCGTCTAATTTGGAAAAGGTCATAGGGCCTACACCAGAGTGTAAAATCCTGTTATAATGCATTAGTCAGGTTGCCAAATTCGATATTTTAGCATAATAACCCCGCCGCGAAGTTTTTTTAATCTTTGGATTATATGTCTGTGCTAACTTTTGTATTCCGCTCGCAGCGGGGAGTAAGGATCCACACACCCTAAGACGCGGAGTGTGCGCCAACAAAGCAACCAGTTACTGGCATGTTTAAAAAGTATGTCATTTTAAACACACTTAGTCATGCCTAGTTAGCCTTACATAGGCCCGCAGACTAAGTGCTTTACTAGTTAGATACATTTCAAAAATAAACTTCAAAATGGCCAAAAGAGGCAATAGTGAGGGATTTGGTTTAACATCACCACAGAATAACGGTGCTTGCCAGAATTTTTTTTTTATCCTCTCAGGGATGATAATACGTCAATGCTCAAAGAAACGGAGGCGGAGTATAATAGAGTGAAATCCGATTTCTTAAGAATCACAAGAGATCGTAGAAGAAAGAGTGAGTTATTAAGAAGTGATTCTTCAAGAAGCCCATCTCCAGTTTATCATCGGTCCTCAATTAAAGGTGTTCAAAGAATTTCCTAAGTTTAAGATAGCAATATTTTATTCAACTGACGTCGAACTTTGTTTCAATCAAATCGGAACACAGTTCGATTTGCACGATATAGTCTAACTGATGACGACGAACGTTATCGACTGACTTGTACGGCTTTGTCAAGTGAGGTGTCATCGGATGTGCGTGACGTATTATTACAACCTACCCGGTATGACTGGGCCGCCTAACTCATTTACTGCGCGAGGCCCAGTCACACTGACCACCATTTTGTTTACACAGCCAGCTGTGTAAAAACGACACTCGCGCTGCCTACCAAAAAACTCAGATGCCAAGAAATTGAGACGAATATTTCAAGTGCCTATGAAAACTAGGCTATTCTCAGCAGGCGTATACTTGTGATCGTATTGGAACTATTACATTTAAAAATTGAGGTCACTGTGTCAGAGCCTTGCGATGTCATCAGGGTAAATACAACCATTTCGCACACAAAAATACCTCAATCTCAAAGAGGTATTCATTGAAAGAAGATGTCTGACAACGTCGAAACGAGTTAACAAAGTTATTTCGAGAGAGAAACTTTAGGAGCTTAGGCCTACATACCATCTCGTTTCCTCAGGCGACTTCCGGTTTCGGGGCGTCGGCAGTTGTCGGCAAAGCTGTCATACGCCAGGCGTTCATTCGACAGATGCCGACATCTATCAGAGCACATTTAGCCACACGGCAAGACAGAGAGTCTAGCCAACCTGGCAGATCGAGCCTTAGCTTCAAAAAATGACGGGAAACACATAAATGTGGGAGTATCTGAGATCAACACAACATCGAAGGATTTAAATTTAAGAATACACAGACTTATAGAAGGCATCTTGAAACGTCTGGAGCGCTAGAAACATCAGGTGCGAAGAAAAAGCATTTTAATAATAAACCATCAGCAAGCATTTTAATAATAAGCCATCTGCAGCCAGCAGCAACAACAGAACATTCGTCAAATCGCCAGCTTTTCCAGATGTTAATGCAAATCCTTTCATACCTAATGCTTCGAATAATCAAGCTAATAGACAAGGTGTTTTCCCTTTGAACCAAAAGGCTGCCCGTCCTACCGCACCGCCGCCGGACAGACAGCAAAATAATGCTCAACAATTAGTTCACACGGATAATGCACAGGTCTGCTAGCTATTACCACCAAACATTCGGTGATAAAGCGCGCATGTGCAGAGAACCTTGCGCGTACTATCTAATATAAACGGATTAGCCAGCGCAAGGTAACGACTCTCGCGTCTGGCGAGCCGGTTGAGATGCGACATGACTACGCAAAAGCTACCCTAATTCCCCAGTTATCTTCCTCTAGGCTATTGTAGGGGAGAACACCCTTAAGCGCACACCCTAACTAAAAAGGGGGGAATATCTTTATAACATGATTGAAACAACATCACCACATTGGCAGTTGGTCTGGATTCTGATAAAATATAATTCCTATTTTTTTCTGTATGATAAAGCCATTTCTACTCATTTTATTTGAAAAAAACACTTTTTCAGCAAAGGGGGCGCTTTGGGTGCACTGTGCACAAAGCGCACCCCCAGTGTTCTTAAAGGGCACCCCCTAATGTTCAGTGGTTGCTATACGTCCTAAAGCGCACCTCCTGTACCGATACATGTAGGGACAATATAAAATTATATTTTAGTTAGATTATGAATAAACATAACCAAAATAATATTTTTGTCAATTTTTTACCCTAAATTTCCATGAAATATAATATAGTATATATAGGCCCAGTTTATTCATTTTGACGGAAAGTAGCCAGACACAACTGGCTGGCTGTGACTAATCATTGACATGGACAGGGCGGTGCGCTTTAGGACAAGCTCATATCCTAAAGGAGACAGATGCTCACAATGCGCACCTGGGGGGTGCGCTTTGGCAGCAAGTTGGGGGTGCGCTTTGAGCACACTGGACATTATTTATTAAAATGATTTTTGGATCACAGGGTTGACTCACGTTGACTGATTGTTAGCTCTAGCTAATCAAGAAAAGGCCAATCTACATTGTGTTTTTTAATCTCTACACTCAAGAAAAGGCCAATCTACATTGTGTTTTTTAATCTCTACACTCACAAAATTATAAGAAAAAGAGTGATTTTAATTGTTATTCTCTTGCGTCCTTCTCGCGTGTGTAGCGTCCTTGCTATTAAGTGCCCAAGTTCAAGGACACACTACTTTATTATCTTCTCCAATTATGAAGTCAATATGACGTCACTTTCACAGAAATATTAAGAAAAAAGCCAAAAGGTGCGCTTAGGGAACAGGGTGCGCTTTAGGGTGTTCTCCCCTACGTCGCGGATAAAATGAATAAGTGTAAATATTTGAACATTCGGTGATAAAGCGCGCATGTGCAGAGAACCTTGCGTGTACTATCTAATATAAACGGATTAGCCAGTGCAAGGTAGCGACTCTCGCGTCTGGCGAGCCGGTTGAGATGCGACATGACTACGCGGAAGCTACCCTAATTCCCCAGTTATCTTCCTCTAGGCTTTTGTACGTCGCGGACAAAATAAATAAGTGTAAATAATTGATAGACACGGGGGCAGCTGTCAGTGCCCTACATCAGTTTTGCGCTAAGGCCACTATATTTTTTCTCTGTTTTAGATGAGCGCGCATTAGATTTAGGCCGCGCATTACAAAAAAAAACATGTTTTTTTCGACCCAGCGCGCGCATTAGATCGTTGCTAATTTCCGAAAAAAAATCAATTTCAGGAAATAAAAAGTTTATTTCGAGAGATAAAAAATATTTTTTTAACTATGTTTTTTTGCTTGTTTTTTTCCGTCGCTCTCATCAACTATTTTTAAGATAGGTTAAAAGTTTTTTTATTTGGTTGCCCTCATTAACTATTCCGGAAATTTGTCCAATGTTTTTTTCATTTGATCCCCCTCATTAATTTTTCCAAAAATAAGTTCAATGTTTTTTTTCTTAAATGTTTTCTTCTGCCCCCCCCCCCCCTCCTTCTAAAACAGAGAAATTAAACATAGTGGCCTAACACGACTGTGGACACTGGTGGTTTACCCCTTGTCGCAGCAAACAACACTAACATTACTACAGTCTACGGTACATGTAAACGAGTAGTTGACGTTGGTCTCAAAAGAGATTATACTTGGACATTTATTGTCTCAGATTACATAAGGGGGAGATTTTTTGATCCGTTATAATCTAGGCTAGGGGAAAGTGGGGCACCTTGACTTGAACCACTTAACTTTTCTCATTTTCTTTAGGTCCCAATCACCAGATATCCCGTCAATATGACCACTTGGTGGTGTGTGAACGAACAAAAAATTGAAGGGCACATTTGATCACCTCATCAAATTTCTGCTATTTTAAAGTTTATCAACAAGAAAGTGAATCATACAGGCCGGGTGATTTTAATTTATTACAATTCTTATTGAAATGTAGCATTAAATAACAATTTTCTTTTCACAGAAACCCTTTCAAGGTCAATCTTGAACTATAAATTTCACAATTGTTTTGGCAAGAACAAAATTGGCAGCCATTTTATCTTGAAGAATTTGTGGGGCATGTTGTACCATAGTTCAATATAAAATTTAGGAGTGGGGCACATTGAACATAGCCTTTCATAGGGTGTTCTACAGACACAACTCATATTTAACTAGGCCATCACGGATGGCAATAATGCTGCTTATGTGTCATTTTACAACTCATGGTTCAAGGTGCCCCGGTTCAAGGTGGGGCAGGTTGAACCAATGATAAAAAATAATTTAAATGTGATTTTCATTTCAAGTGAGAGATTTATTTCAAGTTATCTTATGCCAGGATGCTACCGTTTTCTACAGCTGTCATTTGCCATACAAAAAATAACTCCATTCTGACTTTTCAAGGGGTTGAAAAATAGAAAAAATGGTTCGAGGTGCCCCACTCTCCCCTACTTGTTGATTTACAAGGTGGATATACTGGTTTGGCTATCCACACCACTCTATCGTCAATCAAGCCGCTATTAGGCTACTCAGCCTAATAGATTGTATTCGAAATGAATACACAGTTATTTGCTCAGTTGACGCGTCCTACTACAAAGGATGGTAGACCGTTATAACGGATTAGTAGACGGTTATAACGAAATACTCTACCGCTATAGCGAAATCCTAGACCGTTATAACGGAATATTATACAGCTGAAACGGATTAGTAGACCGCTATAAAGGATTAGTAGACGTTATAAGGGATTGAAAACAAATCTTATTGTAAGAAAAACACTTTGTTTTGGCTGATTTAGTTTTTGATTTTTGAATTATCCACTCCTGTATTGATATCTGGGCGGATGTAGAGCTCTCATCTTTAAGAATTGAAAAAAAAATCAAAATGGCTGCCAAGAAATAGCCGGAATTATTATGCTTTTGCCAATTCTTCTTATTAAAATCCCTCTCTCAGAGTATTACACGCCGTGATAATTACATAATTGCACCTTCTATTCATTACGCATATGAGACAATGATCAGTAAAAAGCTACTTGTTCACTTGTATTCTACACAAGGGGTGGCACATTCAATTACAAGGGAGGGGCGGAGTATTTTTATCTTGTATTATATAAACCAATCGATGTACATGGCAGCTACAGTTGACATCGGCTTCATAAAATTGGGATTTTAAGGTCAAGTTAAGATCATTTCAAGGGTGTGTATTTTAATATAATATATTGGGACATATAATCACTGTGTGTTAAAACTACCACCAAATTATCAATCTCATACATATTCTGCAAATAAAAACTCAATTTCAAGAGGTCAACGTGGTTGTAAGTAAGTGAGGGTATATATTTCTAGTATTTTTGCCAGTTTGACCTTCAAGTGACCTTGATATGACATGTACGTTGCTTTCAGACGGTACCCCAGTAAAACACAGTTCCAAACCATATAATCCTTCATAACCCAATTATGTATTGATATTTTGCCATGGGAGCCCAAGCTGATGTTTCACAATGCTGCAAGATGCAATTTTTGCTCGTACAATTAATCATTGGGAAATGAGTGTAATAAGGGGAATAAGGGTGTGGTACCCCTCCCAAGGTTGACACTGCCCTTAATTTCTTGAAATTTTTTGTGGAAAATATGTCTGACCAATAATATCTCAAAATCAGTCTTTGTAATAGTTAACTAACCGCGTTGAATTTTATATAAAGGGGATATTTTCACATTCTTTTGCGATTGCGATATCAATAATAGTAGTCTCTCTGTGCATTTGACATATTTCTGGAATACAAAAATAGTTTTTAAATATGGTACCCGGTAATACACAATTTTCACCACTTTTGGCATTGCGAATGCTTATATGACCTTTCGATGTAGATGACCCCGCTAGAGGTCATCAGGGGTCAAATCTAGCTCACCTCCACAATTTAAAATAAAGATCAGGATATGTGCTAATAATGGTAGAAGTTTCATGCTTTAATCATAAAATGCACAATTGTTATATTATGGGAGCTTAACCAGTACACTATGACCCAAGTATTTTGCCGAACTTTCTTATTTTTTTTGACAGTTTGACCTTGAAATGACCTTGATATGACCTTGACCTTGTTTTTCGTCGTTATCCCAGTAAAACATAATCCCAACCCATGTTAGACTTCATAGCCCAATTATGCATCAATAGTTTTCCACGGGAGCCCAAACTGATGTTTAACAGCTGCTGCACACTGTAATTTTGCTCGTCCAATTAAACATTTAGGAAAGGGTGTAGTAGGGGAATACTTAGGGTGTATCCCCCCAAAGTTAGATACTGTCCTCAATCTCCTAAAATGCGCGTGGAAAAGATATCTGACCAAGCCTGTGTCAAAACTAATCCTGTGTAATAGATGACTGCACCACTAGTATTGTATAAATTGATTAAAAGTGGATATTTTCACTATTTGTGGCCATTTTGACCTTCAAATGACCCTAAGGTAACCTTGACATGACCTTGATGTTATTTTTATGAATAACAAGAGTCTCTTAGAGTATTTCGCACACTTCTGGAATACAAAAACATTTCATAGATATTGTAATACACAATTTTCACCACTTTTTGGCTTCGCAATTAGATATTTTGACCTTTCAAGGTCAATGACCTCTAGAGGTCACCAGAGGTCAAATCTAACTTACCTCCACATCTTAAAATAAACTACAGGATATGTACTAATAATGGTAGAAGTTTCATGCTTTAATCATAAAATGCACAATGGCTCCATTATGGGAGTTTAACCACTACACTATAACTGTGAATACTGCATGTATTTGTTATCAGGTGGTTATGGGTATATACATGTAGTGGATACTTCACATACCGGCATATTTAAGAAATTTGTATTGAAATTACAATTTGATTGGTGGCGGCCACCATTAATTCCATTCTCCAACAATTTTCAATATATGCTTGTAGTAAAATAATACCACTTCACTTTTCGGCGCCAATGGTCTTTTAATGTACAGATGATAACGTGTGTGTGGGTCATGATGGGTTAATTGTTGATTGTTTTCCTCAACTCACCCGACAAGGGCCTCTGGGTAGGCCCACACCTTTTAACCGTATAAGCCCTCACGATACATCAAAGCATCATTTTACATCCCTGAAAACAGACTTAATTTTCCTTTAACTATGGGTTTTGAAATGAAAATTTCCATGAAACTGGTTTAACAATACATGTGGCAATTTTCTTTAATTTTTCACCCACTTCAAATTATCTTTATTCACTACAAGTCGATAACTGCGACAGCGATTCGCGGCTTGTAGTGGATGAAAATAACAATGGTAAATTCAGGCTTGAAAGGGTTAAGTAGGGTGGCGAAATAAATAACAATACATTCATACGTTTTGAAAACAATATTGCCGGCAATAAAAAAAACCATAGCTGGAGCAAAATTTTGTATCTCCCTAAATGAACTGTTATTTTTTAATTAGCATGATTCTAATCCGCAATTAATTAAGCTGGATAGTAAAAAACCGTTTTGGGGGGAATGCACGGCCCTAATCTAATCCACGCGTTCATCTAAGCCATAAATAGTGTTCTACATTCTTCTGCGATAGCTACATTCTGTCAAACACAGTGACGTCACCGGAAATCCTTTTAAATCGCTACTCGGTAAAAGCAATGTTATGTAAGTCCCCCTCTCCCATACTGCATTGTGTAGTCGATTGCTATAGGTGAAAACAAATGCAGGCTAAGGCTCTTGAGTTTCACAGAATTGACACCGCTGTTTACCAGATATTATAGCCAGACACGTGGAGGCTGCAGTTTGCCTTGAATAATCACTGTAGGCTTGTGCTTCGATCCGTACCATCCCATGCAATAGATCCCTAATGACATGTCATTACTAGCATCCATTCCATTAGGCATACCCCAATTTTAGCCAATGTTAACCATATTGGATGATATCGAAAGTAATAAGTGAAAATAATAATCTAACACGAAAATGAGTCTATCACGTCAAAAACATCAGTAAAAGTGGTATTACACATGTTTCTAAGTTAAGAGGTTCAAAAGTTATATATACGATATGGCTGATAGCGGCCATCTTGGATTTCATACACAATCACCTTCGCATCGCCGATTTAAAGAAAAACTATATTAAATATTTTTAGATTTAGCTTCGCAAAAATTGAAATACCGAAATCATTCAAATCGATTAAATGAGTAAGAATCTAAGGCAAATATGAGTATTTGGCGACCATCTTGGATTTTCGCAAAAAAAAAAAATCATCAGGCATGCCAGCTTGGCATGCGGTTGTTTTGTGACCAGTAGGCCTATACCCCAATGGACAACAACAAAAGCACACAAAAACGCTGTATATGCATGTAGGCCTATCGGTGCAAGGTTACGTCAATTTCCTCCATTCTATAATCTGACAGTTAAGACATTTTGTGATTTGTAACAAACATTCAAGGAAATATTTTAACAGTCACAACTGGCAAATATGACGTTGGTGCGATGGTATAACCGTAAGTTACATGATCAACTGACATATGTGACGTTCTGGCCCGCGATCATGCAAAGATATTTCAATTTGTCATAATTGCCATTTGTGACGTTACATATTCACAAGCCACTCATATGAAAAGGTTAACCAGAAATGTCTCATCTGTCAGTTCTGACTATTTGGCACTTATTTCGTTACACATTAAAAAATATTAAGTGACAGATAGGACTACACATTTATGAGTTCTGACGTTTTGGTTCCGATTTTTTCATCAAAAACCAGATGTGACCTTATGGAAAACCTCTATAACTTCAAAACTATTAGAGACAGGCAATTCATTTTTCACACCAGAAGGGCAAGACTAAGGGGCGTGTTCTCGTTAAATAAAGCCAAAAGGTCACATCTGACAGTTATGACGTTATTGTTCTGGCAGGTCGATATAGTCGCTCCAATAGGCGTCTTCACATTGCTCCAATAGGCGTGAAACACTGATTTTACAACGTTTCAACGGTTTATTGCCTATGCAGGCCATTAAACAAATTATAAATGAGATATCAGTGGCGTAGAGCATACTTAATGCAACATATAATAGGCCTATCACATTATAGAACGTATTTATGAAAATAGATTAAAAAAATATAACATATGAATTAGACAGGGATATATCCTAACCAATCTAATAAACATGTCTGTCAAACTTTTCTCAACGGTTTCTATTGTGTTTTTTCCCGTAGATTTCAAATCTGCCAGATACCATTCGAGATTTTGCATATTTAATTTGCTAATTTGCATATTTCCAAAATGGCCGCCACAAAAAGTAATCTGCTATGAATACAGTCACGGGAATCATAGAAATGTGTTTTTTGGCCCTAAGTTCGGGTTTTGAGATCCCATAATGCCATTTTGCCGACAATGTTATTTTTGGGGTCATTGGAAGGTCATAGGTCACGTGACCATTGAAATACAATATCCCACCTTTATGTTTTGGCAAAAAGTGCACAAATGGACTTTTTGGGGATAAAATGATGATTAGAATGCCTGATATTATATATTTGATTTCAGAGAGTTACATCTCATACACAAGACTATATTTATTAATACAAGATGGCCGCCATAATTCAAAATGGCCGCCAGCCGAACCTAAAATCAAGATATCTGAGCTTCTAGATATCATATTTAAGCCATCTTAGTGTCTAGATTGGGGTTTTGTGGATCAAGGAATACAATGTCAGACATCATTATACTTTCAAATGATTTTTGATGTCTTTTTGACCTCGATAGTTTGATTTTTTGGCAAAATTGTGTTATATCATAGTTATATTTGAATAACTTCCTCCCAGAACGAGGTTATCATCCGCAAACTGTTCTGAATTCACATGCTAACATGATCTAAAGTAAAACCATATACATTACATGTATATGACAGCGATAAAAGAGATAAATAGAGATATCATTTACATTATAATACGGCACTGTTATTTTGTAGCATATGTAGAACTACTACCCAGAACTACTACCCAAGGGGTAAACATCATATTTTCTGGAAAACTGACACGGCGTGTTGTAAAAGTTTGGGCACCTGAAATGATATCTACATATATTTAGGATCACAACCTCGGTGCACAACCTTGCAAATAGACTATTAGAAATTGGTAGGAAGCCAATAATGGCGTCCTGAAGTGATGTTATGTTTTGTAAATATGTATACCAGTAGGCCTATATACACACAACTCTGCTTTTATGTTTTGGAAATAATGTTTCACACTGTATAAGAATAATCACTTTTGATAAGAAAACATCATGAGCGCTCGATGTCATAACAATGATAATGTTAATTGATCAAAAACTTGATAATAGAATAAGTATTAGCCCTTGCAGTGATATAGCATTTGGCATTATAATCACTTCATAACATAGTCAGTCTAAGGGGTACTGGGATGATTGCTAGTAGCAGTACTTTTGGCACCCACCTGGGGAGGGTCATTTGGGCTCTGTCCCGTCTGTTGCATGTTGGGGAAGCTGCAGCCTGCACGTGGCTGGCTATAATATTGTGGTGGATTGCCAGCTGAGTAGCCTGTTTCCTCCACTCAATAGTGGTGCCAATGCAGCTCCGGCATCAGTACAGGCACTGATGTTGGCCGTGCTAGAGCCTAAACTACAGGCAATAGTGTTTGACATTAGGTCTCTCATGTGGGATGAATGGAGTTACCCTCATATATTGTGAATCTTGAGGACTATCCGACCAGAGGATAGCGGGGCTGTGCTAAAGGCCTCGGTGTTTCAGCATTAAATTGCATATCAAAACCTAAGTCTTTGATCGTCTGGGCATGTCTGAGGGTAAATCCCCCTAGACATGCCCAGAACATCGGGCAGTAACCCACCATGCCCTATCACCCCACGCTCACGTCATCAAGGTCTCAAGTATGGTTGGCCATCACCCTCATAAGTAAATAAACCTTCCGAGGATAATTAAAAACCTTCCGCGGATAATTAAAAACCTTCCGCGGACAATTAAAAACCTTCCGCGGGGAATTATAACCTTCCGCGGATAATTAAAAACCTTCCGCGGACAATTAAAAACTTTCCGCGGATAATTAAAAACCTTCCGTGGACAATTAAAAACCTTCCGCGGATAATTAAAAACCTTCCGCGGAGAATTAAAAACCTTCCGCGGATAATTAAAACCTTCCGCGGAGAATTAATTTTTAATTGTCCGCGGAAGGTTTTTAATTATCCGCGGAAGGTTTTTAATTGTCTGCGGAAGGTTTTTAATTATCCGCGGAAGGTTATAATTCTCCACGGAAGGTTTTTAATTGTCCGCGGAAGGTTTTTAATTATCCGCGGAAGGTTATAATTCTCCGCGGAAGGTTTTTAATTGTCTGCGGAAGGTTTTTAATTATCCGCGGAAGGTTTTTAATTATCCTCGGAAGGTTTATTTACTTATGAGGGTGATGGCCAACCATACTCAAGGTGTTGTACGCAGCAACCTTTGCTTAGATATCTCTGACAGTCTTCTACATAGCAGGGGATTTTTCTTCTCTTACTCGAGCAGTTTTTGTTGCAACCCTTCTTGCAGCCACGTGTCATTGTGTGTGTCATATATGGTGGCCTTGGTGGGTTTGTAGATTTATCTGGGATCAGTTTATCATTTTATACAACCCGTCCATAGTCCTCAGGCTTGCAGGTAAGCTTGGCGATGTAAGCTGACTTGTCAAGTGCTGTTGCCAATGCTGCCCGCTTTAGATGATGTTCTAAAGCAAGAGGGTGGCAGTAATTTCAGCAGTGATTTGTTATTATAAAACTTGATGAATCGGAGTATATATAGCTATATCACAGCCTTCGAAGTTGGATTATGTGTTCACGAGAAGCTACTTTGCCTGCTCATACACATCTACCGTTATTTCAATGTGAGCACCATGGCATCATCAGCTATCATGCTAGTTCCGTTTTCTGCGAACAATGATGGAGGCATATTGCTACATTCATGATCACTAATAAAGTTATTCATGTTAATGTCTCCACCACTCACTTTTTGTGTGTTATTTGCCGAAGAGTAGAAATGTCATTACTCTTGTCAGACGAATCAATTTTGCTTATATACTATTTTGGTTTCTGGTTCTGAGTCTAGTCATTCACCGGTGACAAGAGCTTCGTATAATTATGATCTTCAAATTAATGGCAGCTTTGGACACTATTTCTTTCACATCAAGACCAGAAGCTCTGCTGAACATAGCAAAATAGCTAACAGGGAGCGATCCAAGTGGTTTTCAAGAGTTTTTCCAACAAGACTCGCTTTCTTGCTTTTCTATGTCAGACATGGTACCAAGAGGAATAAAGTGATCCTTGCATTTGTTCAACTAAATTTCACTTTGGTGGTGGATAAAACAGAGTGTACTAATTACAGTCACATACATTGCATTGTATATTTGGTAATTGGTCGTTCATCTCAAGACAGCTATCCATTCACGAGTTTTGCCGCTCCAATGGGTCATGCAAACTTTAGGGCACTGTCATTTATCCACATTATCAACGGACGAGATACCATCGGCTATTCATTCTCTACTGGCATGTTAAAGTTGGCTGAATGATATAACTACACTGGTAGACTTTGCTGATGATGGTGCTCCCATTGAAATCACGATATATGTGTGTGACCAGTCACAACAGCTTTGTGTGAACTCATATTTCAACAAGAGAAGGCTGTGATAGAGATACGCTCAGAGACAAAACGTTCTTAAATAATATTAATAAGTCATCACTGCTGAAGTTGTTGCCACCCAATTAAAATGCTTTTCAACAGCATATAAAGCATGCAGCCAAGCCATCCTCAAGCCTTAGGACTATGGATGGGTTGTAGAAAATGGCAAGCTGATTCCTGTTCAGTCAAATGTTTTCTTATCAAACGAGATTGATAATATCTAGCGCAAAACATTAATTTCACACTATCGAATGCATGGCTTTGTGTACTATCTTGTTAAGAAGACATAAAATCACTTCAGGGTTGGCTCTATATTGATCCTTGACCCTTAAAAGATAGGTTTAGACAACTTTAAAAGCAAATGCCGTGTCAGACTGTCAGTTTTCCAGAAAATATAGTGTTAATTAACCCCCTGGGTAGTAGTTTTACATACTCTACAACATAACAGTGTCGTTTTATAATGTAAATGATGTTTATTTACCTATTTTGTCGCTGTCATACACATGTATTTTATATGGCTTAACTTTATATCATGTTAGTATGTGAATTCAGAACAGTGTGCGGATGATAAACTCATTCTGGGAGGAAGTCATCCAAATATAACTATGGTGGCGTAGATGGATCACACAATTTTGCCAAAATATCAAACTATAGAGATCAAAAACACTTCAAAAACCTCTAAAAAATCATTTGACAGTATAATGATGCTTGGCATTGTATTCCTTGGTGCAAACAACCTTAATCAAGCCACTAAGATCGCTTATATATGATAACCAGAAACTAAGATATCTTGATTTTGGATTCGGCTGGCGGCCATTTTGAATTATGGCGGCCATCTTGTATTAATAAATATAGTATTGTGTATAAGATGTAACTCTCTGAAATTAAATATATATTATCAGGCATTCAAATCATCATTTTATCCAAAAAAGGTTAAGTTGTGCACTTTTTGCTAAAAGGTGAATGTTGGATATTGTATTAAATGGTCACGTGACCTATGACCTTCCAATGACCCCAAAATTAATATTGTCGTCAAAATTGCATTATGGGATCTCAAAACCCGAACTTAGGGCCAGAAAACACATTTCTAGGATTGCCGGAACTGTATTGATAGCCGATTACTTTTTTTCGGCGGCCATTTTGGAAATATGCAAATTAGCTAATTAAATATGCAAAATCTCGAATGGTATCTGGCAGATTTGAAATCTACGGGAAAAAATACAATAGAAACCGTTGAGAAAAGTTTGACAGACATGTTTATTAGATTGGTTAGGATATATCCCTTCCCTGTCTAAATGGAATTGTGTTCAGTTTTGAGGTATGGTACCAAAACTGTTTTCACTATTAGTCTGAGAAAATAATGTATTAAACTTTCCCAAGTAAATTCTATGTGTGGAGGCTCGTAAAATGTACTATTGTTCCGTGCACACCTTTATTTGACATACATTGAACATTTTGGCCTTTTTCCAGTCGATATTGTGAAAGATTTCTGAAACAGTCGACAATTTGGCGCCGGGAAGCAATGCACTTTGCCAATAGGCGTTTCTTTGTTAAATCTTCAGTCATGTCAGTGTGATTATAAAATCCCTCATTTGTGAGTGGTGCGCATGCTTGAAGATAACAAACTCATGACGTCACCCAACCCAACCGGATCACCAGCTGACTATACCGTGATAAAACATAGATCTTTTATTATATTGAGTTATTATTAAATATATAAATTTCTAACCTAAAATAAAATAACCATGTAATTGCGTAAGACAATGAGTTGACGATCTTATGATTGTTTAATGGATGGTCAGTTTTAATATAATATGCTCAATAATACAAAGCAAGGTAATAGATGTGATCAGTCTACGCAGCAGATACGTTGAAGACATGCAAGATGGCTGACAATGAAAAGGAAAATTCTTCTCATCATTTACACCTTCGGGAGTTCAGTGAAGTTGTTATCACATTGGAAAATCTTATAGTACCCGACGATATACTTTCCCCGACACCTTCCATGCGTGATGGGCTCGACTTAGACACTGAAACTGACCTGCGAATCTTAGGATGCGAGTTAATTCAAACATCCGGCATCCTGCTAAAATTGCCACAGGTTTGTTAAAAAAAATATTGTTGCTGGTCACTGAGTTAGATCTAGTCTCTGCTCAAACACTCCACAGTGTCCACGACACTCACACTGTTATTAACATTGTGTCAACCACACGCAGCCAACAATTTTAGGCGAGAGTTCGTTGACACTGACACTGTGACAGCGTTCGAAATAAGGGTTAAAAATGAGTGGACAATCGGGTCAGATTTTCAAGTTGTCCGCTGAAATTTCAGATTGTCCGCAAGTGATATAAACTCTAGGCCTATAATTTATAAGTATCACCCAGCCTGCTCGTACAACTTTCTTAAAACATTAGTTAACAGACAACTTCAACAAGTAGAAGCTCACCACTGTAATCAAAGTTTGCAACCCTGACAACAGTGACATCATTTGACTTATAAATGCCTTTAACTTTAAGTAATGTGTAAATATCCTTCACAAAAGGTGGTTATCCGAGCGGATCACCCTTAATTTTAACAAGTTACAGGCAGCGTAACATTAGACATAATTATGAGTAGATTTGTAGTTTCAATGTGTAAACAGGATATCTTGAAAACCCCCACGACCCTCGACTTTAATTTTTTTATTTTTTTTTTGGATTGTCTATCTATAACATTCGGGAAACAATATCAGGTCAATGTTGGCTCACCGTCTGCGACGCTGGCCTAACATTGGCTGAACGCCTCATGTATATTTTGGGGAGAGGCACGATACGCAATATATGTGGGCACTTGATTTGGCGTATAGATTGCCATCTGAGTCCCACCAATGTCCTACATTAACGCTGGCCCAACAGTGTTCCAGTCCAATGATAGCCAAGCACAGCAAACACTAAGCATTGAGCCAATAATGGATTATTTCTGGCCCAACGACTGTAACGCTGGCCCACCGCTTGCGATGCCGGTGCCAAAGCGTGTGACTAAATGAAACTGGCGGGTGATATGCCGGCTGATATGACTGGCAAGTGTTTTTTTACGCACAAAAAAAACAAGAGGCATTCGATCCCATGCTTGGGTTAAAGTTTAGACAAGCGTCCTGAGCAGTGACCCAACATTAAAATGTGTTTGGCCAGCTGTAGGCCTACGTGTATTGATAAAACTATAATCGATGGCCACCCATTAAACAAGAGACATTAAATCAAAGTCAGGTGAATGCTGGACCAGCGTAGCAAACGGTCAGCCAACATCACTTGATAGCCAGGTTAGCATCACAGTACCTAGGCCTATATAAATTTCCCAAATGTTATATATATATAAACAAACAAAAACTGTTTTTAAAATTAAGTCGAGGGTAGTGGGTCGAGGGTCGTGGGGCGAGGGGGTCGAGGGGGTTTTCGAGATACCCGTGTAAACATACTATTTTTGATAATACTGATGTCGGGGTTACTCATTTAAAACCTTAAATATATTATATGGATAATAATATAACAGATATAGGGAATGAGGGCAAATTCGATCACTGTGAGGGCAACTTTGATCAGTTAATGGTGGGCAATTTGGATCACCTATTAGATGTTTAATTAAAAAAATATGTCTGTTAGAAAATTAATTGTGGCTAGTTGATATCTTTCTGTCTTCTGCTTAGAAGGTCATGGACACAGTTGATTAAATTTATTGTAGTTATGAAGATGTGCTGGCCAAATTTCATTTGTGAGCTATTGGTATATCAACTGATCATCGACTGGCAAAATGATGGTTCCAGCATTTTCAAGCACTAGAAATACTTTGACATTACTTTTCCACTAATGTTGAAAATTTAAGACCAAGTTAAATTTTTTCAATTGATAAAAATATGTTTACTGTTCATTAATCAGCCAATTTAATTTATTTTAATTCTTTCATATTTTGTTATGAGCCAGTCCGAAAATGCAAAAAATGTATAATCGGTCGATTGAAATTGCCCTCCAAGCACCAGTGACACAGAGGGCAATTTCGATCACAATGAATTGTTTATTTAATTCATAAATAAAGATATACAGCTATTTTGTTAATGCTAGACTGTTGTAAATAATATTTCTGATATATTTAAAATGTTGGATAACATAACACCCTTCGTAGTTTTTAAGATTTGACACGTTTTGTGGTGACTGCTTAATAGAATAGAAAAAATCAATTTTGGCTGTAGGCCTAGTACTCAAAATGTACTTAGGGGATCAAAATATTGTTCACACAAAAATCACAACTTCAAAATACAAATTTCTGTGCGTGATTTTGCTTATTTGCTTTGGAAAATATATTTAAATGAAAATAAAAAACAAAATATGTCAAATAATTCACTATTAGATCTAATCAATACAATACATATTTTTAAAAGTGAGCGAATTTGCCCTTCGATCGAAATTGCCCACCTCTCCCTTACTGATTGTCTGCCACAAATTTTGGTTGTCTCGGACAACCGGATGGGCCTTATTTCGAATGCTGGTTGATTAGGCCTAATTATAGGCCTGGTCTTTCAATTTACTACATGTCAAATGGTCTAACTTTTGCAATTCTGCATGTAACTTTACAAATTTTACACCGATGTTAGGACATCACTAGGAAATAAACTGTGCAAAATTTCAAGAAAATCGGTTCATAATTGACGGAGAAATCGACGAAAAGCATGCGCTCCAGATAATTCTGTCAAAACTCATAGAGTCTACTGTAGGCCTAGGCCTTTACTCACCGTCAAATTAACCAGGAACGCATGATTTTCGGCAATTTCTCCGTCAATTCTTAACCGATTTTCTTCAAATTTTGCAAAGGCCATTTTCTATTAAAATCCTAACAGCCCTGAAAATTTCGTAAAATTGTATCTATAGCGTATTTCAGAAGTTAGACCATTTGACATACATATTAAATTGAAATTACGACGTCCCTCTATAACCCCATTAAACTAATTCGAGAATTTTATTACATGGCAAATGGTCTAACTTTTGAAATATTACAATTTTAATAGAAAATAGCCTCTGCAAAATTTCAAGGAAATCGGTTCAAAATTGACGGAGGAATCACCGAAAATCATGCGATCCTGGTTGATCATTTTTAATTTGACGGCGAGTATAGTAGGGTCGATAAGATTCTATTCAAAACTGTTTTGGGTCAGTCCACGTCAATTCAACGAAAATCTGGGAGGCCCCACGCACTTTGTCTCAGATTTACTTTAAATTTTTACAGGTTATTCCACAACTATTCATATGAACACAGTGCCCAATTTTGGGACAAATTTCTAGGGCATAAAAAAAAATATTGTTTGTTTCCGATTTCCGACCGACCCTATCAAAACATGTGCGACCCAAATTTATTTTATGGATTTCCAAAAAAAAAAAAAAAAAAAAAAAAATTTTTTTTTTTTTTTTTTTTAGGAAATCAATAAGTTCAGGGATGAGTTACCGACTGTAGTCAAAGTAACTCTGAAAAACATTACGAAAAGGAGAGTGGGGTCAAAAAGTGTAAAAAAAAAAAAATCGTTATATAATGTACAGATAAGACATGCATGAAAGTAAATTTGGCACCAAATAAAATAAAATAAAATTCTTACCTACCGATTGGTTGAAGTGACAAAAAATAAAATAAAAAATAAAATAAAATAAATTTCCTACCTACCCACTGGTTAAACTGACAACAAATCGGAAACAAACATATATTTTGTTTTGGCCTAGTGTGGTAGAAGGACTCTCTCCTTTAAAAACCAGAGAGTCCTGTTCAATTTCAATGAGTCCCGTTTAAAATAAAGTAAAAATCATGCAAGGCGCAAACTATTTTTTTGTTGCAATTTTTTAGCGCATTTATGGCTATTTATAATGTTGTGAAAGAGATCCTCCTAATTTTTGCTTAGTTACGTTTTTATTTTTTATAGGTTTTTTACAGGGATACTGAAATTGTCAAACAACAAACAAAAAAGTTTAGGCATATATACTTTAATTATGAATTTACTTTCAATAAGCATCAATACATTCTCATTGAAACATCAAAAAATTAAATTATCATTTTCAGATAATATTATAAGCATGTGCGAGGTACCTACTGTAGGTCAAGTGGAGTTCTCTCATCAACATGGCATATAAGTTGAATTACCATTAATTGAATATAATTAATATAGCTAATCGGACTCATCACTGCCAATAACAGACACCTTTCTTTTTCTGTATGTTTTTACATTCATTCTTCTTGGCCTGGTTGATGCGTTCAGCCAGAGCTTAACATTCATTCGTCAAACCAAGGGAGATTCCTTGGTCAAACAAACACGAGGCGCTGACATAGTGTTGTGTTAATTGAGCAGCATTTAAATGAACAGCCTAATGAGTAATCTAAAATGACTGTAACCGTAACGGTAGGCCTATGCTAAACCAGCATTGTTTTTCTAGCGGACACAATAGATTGACCCAGCGTTGCTTCAATGTCGGTCCATCGTCTACGAGGCTGGCCCAGCATTAAAACGATACCGCGACATGATCACACGTTTGCGGGATTGTGTCGATGTCACGCCACAACAATAGCCGAGTCATTAGCCTGATAAGGTGAGCGACGTCACAATGTTTAGTAAAAATAGAGAGTGCTGGGCCGACGTTGTGTTACCTGCCAGTTTGACTGTGAACCCAGCAAACACGGGACGTCCAACCAACGTTGCCTTGATGTTGGCCCATCGTCTACGGCCGGCGCTACTACGACGCTAGCCCAACATCAAAACAACACTGGGCAAACGTCCCGTGTTTGTTAGGGAAGCGGCGCCGACATACAGGGCCTGACCCGGCTTTTGTCCAGGAAATAGGCCTTCATTCCCTCCCTCGTCATCATCCCCCGTATCAATATCAGACTACACGTGACCATTCATATACTGGCGCCGTAGCGGGCACGTCTGGCGGGAATCTGGGAACTGCTCCGCAGATTTTACCACTGAAAAAGCAGCGTGGCCACCGGCCACGCAAGGGTGAAATGCCAGCGTGTCCTGCACTTCTAAAACCACGATCGGCCACGCGGACTTGCCTTAAAATTGTGCACTGGAACAAATGTGAAGTTTGAGTTCTAATGTCCGAATAGTTTTTGAGATATGGTCATTTTAGCATGCTTGGTATTGGTCGATTTTACGTTTCTCAGTAACATATTATATGATTGGACTATAGCACAATAACATACATTTACATACAATTCTGCTGTACAGGGATGGTCAAATTAAGGAAAATATTTAAATGACCTTAACGAGCAGACATATTTGAGACCCTTAATCATGCCATTTCATCATTGACAGGAGCCTCCCAATTTTTTTGTCTTCTACATACCAAACATACTGGCTATGGAATGTGACAATATGGTAACTAAGTGATTGACTATGACGGGAGGGATCCTGAAAGTACAGTATAACTTGTCTTGACCGGTCACCAGCTTGAGCGGCCACCTCCACTCAACGGTCACCATTTGGAGTTCCAAATGCATTTTCTGTATAAATGACCTCCAATGACCGGCCACCTCCATAACGCGGCCACCGCCAGTGATTTTTTAGCAACAAGTCAATTTTTGACCTCCAATTTCCGGCCACTATATATCGGCGGCCACTTTTTGTTGGCCAATTTAATAAAATCGTCAGCATAAATAACAGACATTGCAGCGAAAAAAGATAGGTGCTGGCGTAATTTTCGCATTGGTTGTTGTAATATTAGGACACGGCCAGTGAATATCCAGGACCAAGTCAATATTTGACCTCCAATTACCGGTAACTAGGCATAGGCTATATAATTATGTAGGTTGATTATTATATCATCAGCGGCAGCCACTGGCGTTAATTTTATACAGATTGTTAAACGGCCACGGCCAATAATAATCAACTTCTGAACATCATATTACCGGCCTCTATATATCGGTCAACAAGTCACCTTTTGACTTTCTATTACCGGCCACTATATCGGCGGCCACTATAATAATGATAATATAGTACTTATAGTACATATGTCAGTACTACAGCGCTAACTATATCTGGGTTGATATAATAAAATCGTCAGCGTGAATGCCAAACATCACAGCAAAACAGTTTAAGTGCTGGCGTAAAAACAATGAATTTTTCATATTTCCGAACAAAATAATACCGACTCTATGTCGACCAATATAATACAATGTTCAGCGTGAATCGCGGGAATTACGGCAAAACATTTTTTCCTTCTTCAAACTATCATCCATGGCCTAGGAGAGGACGACACAGCTAAGGCCTTGCCCTGTTCACATTGAGGAAATGGCCCCCATGCCGGCAAAAACAAAGATATTGTGTTTCACAAATTTTTGTCAAAAACATTGTTTCTTCTACATAATAAAATTATTCATGGGAAAATGATTTATATTGATACAAAAATTAATGAAAAATTTGCAATCTCTCATGAATTAAATTTTTTGACAGTCTAAAATAAAAGTTGCCTCATTGAATTTTTGATAGTCTAAAAAAAAACTTTTTCAACCTACCGCATCGGATATTTCACATCTTGGAAGCCGAAACAAGGATATTTTTTAGGATGGCCCCATGATAATAATGACCTTTTAAAGGTCAAAAAAGATCCAAGGTCATGAAAAAATCAAGGTTTTTTAACCTGGTAAGTACGACTATCGAAGTCGTTGCACGACTATCAAGTCATTTCTAATCCCTTTTATCAGTACCGGATACCATGATCAAAGTTAAATTGTAGTTATGGGGAATGAAATGAGTGTTTAAACAACAAGATATGCAAATGTTTGGTTTCAAATAAACAAATTATGAATAATTTTCAACTGCCTATAGTTTTGGGTCGCAGTAGCGAGACACAACTACCAAGTGGGTGAGAGTTTAAGTTATTTAATTTAGCTCTTGAAGGGTTAAGATGTATATATGCTAGGTCATTGAATGCAGCTTTTTTTCTTTCAGGTTGCTATGGCTACAGGACAGGTCGTATTTCAAAGATTTTACTACTCCAAATCTTTTGTGAAGCATAATATGGAAGTAAGGACAATGTTGTTTCTATCGATTGTTTCACTTGATTAGTATTTGTTTGTTTTTAAGTTTTGTCCTAGTCTAGAGGTAATCATGAAGATTTTTTTTGTCTTTCGTGCTTAGCACTAATCTAATTTGCTATGGTACTAATTAATAAAACCCTAGATGATACTTGGTGTACCAAACAACTTATAATCTTCATCACATCACTAATTTTAGACATTGCTTAGCTTTAATATTGTCAAATCTACATATTGGTCCAGTGTTACTATTATAAACCAAGCACTGTAGATCTGGTACGGTAATATACTTTTATTTCGCGTGGAATTAATTTTTGTGCATTTCGCGCAAGGACCGTGAGCGCGAAATCATATTCCAAGCGAAAAAATTTTCACCACGTGTTTCTTGAACTGACGCTGTGCAGTCGAACGTGGTTATAAATGTAATCCATTCGTGTGCTGGTCACGCTAACTTGTGAAAGTTTGAGTCCTAGGACTTGTATTTAAATGACTGAATGACAATGGTTGAATGACAACATATGAATTATATTTTTTTTATGACAAGAAACATAACTTGATGCCAATATTTTTTATTCTTTTCCCATTTTATTCTGAACCTGCTTGCACAAAGGCCTTGATAATACGTATGTTTTCTGTTTGATTTATTCGATGACTGCTATTATTGTATTAAACAGGGGGCATGAAGGTGTTTAATGATAGATGTCTTGATGTCAACGTTGATTTTTTATTTCAAATTAAGGGGTGGTGACCCAGCAAACAAGAGAACGTTGATCCAGTGCTGGCGTGATATTGGGCCAATGTCGAAGATAGTGGGCCAGCATTTCTCCAACACTGGATCAGCTCTTTGTGTTCACCAGGGACAGACTCAATGTTGTTAGGGAGCTGTGGATGCTTTTCTTGGCATGGGTTTTTTCCTAAGTTTCTGAGTGAAGTGACAGTACTTAGTTACTCCCAAATTTATGCAAATATTACACAAATATGTGCACAGATATAGCTATTTTAAATTCCCACAATCAATCAGATACGATGAGCTTTTTTCAAAACAAATTAAAGTCAAATATATATAGACATATTTCACTGAAACGACACTCGTATGTAGTAGATCATCAGCAGAATAATAATTAAATGATAACCTGTTGGATTAACAGGGTGACCGAGCAGCGCGTGTCAAGTGCATTAGCATCAATGGTTAGTCACCACTCCTCCAGTTAATTGATGACCATACATTATGTTTACCGACGACGTTGCGTCATAGTGATTACTAGTCGCGATAACAATGGCAAGTTTCCAGACTAAAAAAATTAATTTCAATTTTTTTTTTTTTCGTGAAATTAAAAGACCGCGAAATGGTAAAAAATCGGGTTTAGGCGAAAATTCATACCCGAGAAATTAAAGTATATTACAGTAATTTTCTTGTGTTTAGATTTTTGCAAATTCGTGATTTTTGGACATTTCGTGAAATCTTAAATTTGTGATTTATCAATTTTGATGATAGTACTGTACATAGCGCTATTTTAATAATAATTTTTGCGAGATTCTTAAATTTGCGAATTAGCTGCCTTGCGAAAATTAAAACCTCACAAATATTACCAGATCCACAGTATATAAATATTTTTTTATTCTGTGTACTTCACAGGTTGTGGCTATGGCTTGTATCAATCTCGCATCAAAGATAGAGGAATCTCCACGTCGTATTCGTGATGTCATTAATATCTTTCACCATGTGAAACAAATCAGAAATAAGAAGTGAGTACCCAGTATAGATCATGACCATTATTATCCAGTGCTTATTATCCATTGCTTTCCCTGACGACAAGGACTTAATAATACCCTGACTCTTAAGTAAGTGCCGTGACGCCTTGGTAAATCCCGTGACGATTTAAACAATGACTTAATGCTTCTGCAAAACATTGGCATCGTGTTGCTATGTCCAGCAATACCGATTAGATCTTACAGCATTACATAGCCGATAGGCCTACTGCATTGCCTCAGGGCGGTGCGTGGCTCGTCTGTGCGCAAACCCAGTGGTCATATGATGTCACGTGGTCAGGCGCGTCTATCATCGTGTAGCTGGCTGCATGCATGCCTAACAAACACGTAGTACGTTGACCTAATGTTGACTTAATGTTTGTCCATCGTCTGCAACGCTGGATCAATAATAAAGCGTTGCTTCACCTGCCGTGTTTGCTGCGATAACAGGCACACGCCTGGTGTGTCACAATCTTCTACACGAATCCAACTCCAACACAGCGTTGGTTGGGCAAAGAAGCATGCTGGCTGAGATAAGTTGGGGTGTTACTTATGTTATTCTCAGAAAGCAAAACAAGTGATGCTGACCTTGCTTGTGTTATTAAAAGCTGGGCCGATGTCACCAGATGCGTATATTTAAACCAACATGTTTTCTGGTATTAGCAAGTTCTGATGATAATCCTCTTTAGGTACGGTATATCGGTAATGAACCACAAAAAAATGTGAATAAAAAGTGTAGGCGATTATTTACAATTTTTTACAATTATTTACGATGTGATTTTATCCCTGACAAGACTCGTCTCTCAGGCCCCTATCGCATGTTATTTCTCTGTTATTATAGCTTGATACAGCCTTGGGCATAATGGACCACTAGACAAAGTAGGGCCTAGGCATATTTCATTCGTCACTGCATAGGCCCCTTGTCCTATTTAAAAATAACTTGCTGTGTACATACATGTATGAGAAAATAATTAGTGACTGGTCTCTATATCACAAGGGCTTTAAATGCCAAACTCGCACTTAGTTTTTAAATATCGGTCTACATGCATAATCAGTGTTTATTTTCAAAATAATTAACAAAATGAGAATAAATTGAAAATATTTTTCAATAAAATTGTTCCATTAATATGTGTTTACCTTAGGATTTTTCACTGACCTATATTTACAATGTCAGATAAAAATGATATTTCACCAGCACAAACAGTGGATTCAAATTATTTCTAAAAGGTACCAAAATGCATTTATAAGGGGTTTTCTGAATAAAATTTCAAGGGGGAGCATGCCCCCAAATCCCCCACACTGTGCGCGCCTCAAATTGTGTGCCGCGTGCAAGTTGTGTGCCGCGCTGAAACTAAAAACCGCCAAGTACTATGATGCTTTCTCATTTATCCAGGGGAAACCTTACAAATAATGTGTTTTTTCCCTCCCTATGGCCGTAATGCTGAAAAAAATCTGTGAAACAATTATATAAATTTGTGTGACTTTGAGGGTTAAAATTTACTGTTTCACAGCAATATTTGTGATTGAAGTGATAATGTAAGGTATAATACTGTATTATTAATACATAATCTCTTTCTTTTCAGAACCATATCTCCTCTTATTCTTGACCAGAATTATATTAATTTGAAGAATCAGGTTATAAAAGCAGAGCGTAGACTTCTGAAGGAACTGGGATTTTGTGTTCACGTAAAGCATCCGCATAAGGTTGGTATTTTCTCTTCATGTATTATGCAAGGCAAACTCTGTCATGTACAACATAGTATGAATGATTGTCTACTGGTATAAACTTCTAGGTCTTCAAGAGTGATGGCTGTGATTTGTTTGTCTGCAAAATAGATTTGGTACAGTCATGCTAGCCTGGAGGGTCCCTATAAATTTCTGGCCTGGAGTTGATATTTTTGTTGATTTATTTGACCTGACTATAGCTCATTACCATCAGCAGACCTCGTCATATTAGAGAGACCCAGATACATTCTGAATTTAAAAGAGTTACTGCTACACTTAGAGCAACATCCACTGGCCCTGGGCTCTCGGCTATGATACATTCCAGAAATTAGGTAAACACTGATCAGTGTGCATCTCAAGTGGCTAGCTCAATCAGTGTTATTCTATAAAGTTCAAATAACACTGCTTCCGTGGGTAATTTGGGGTATTTGTGAAGTAATTGCAGTTCCTATAAAACTCGTGCAAAATCCCAGCCATCCTAAATTTTAAAGACAAAAACATGCTGTAGTGGTGGTTCTGTCTGGAGAGAGTTTTCAATACAAATATTGTAATTCTGTAAATATTATAGCTTTTGCTTTTCTATTTTTTTTCAAATAATCCCTTAATTTTAGTGAAGGCCTGGAATTAGGGAAGTCTTGCGTGACGCCATATCTTGATGGAGGTGTATTGATCCTGAATAATTCATTGGAGAAAGGTTATTGTACCTACCGTTGCGGTACATTTTGTGGCATAGCTGTTTTGATGCATCTGTGGCAGTATAATGGTATGTAGTCTCTGTAAAGATACTTCAGGAAAGGAAAATGTAGCAGCTCTCAATGTAAGCTGCTTAATTATATGTTATGGGATCTTGTAGCATTCCCGGCTATAAGTATAGTAATAGACTGTCTATTATCATGGTCATGATTTTTTTCCCCAGATCATTGTGATGTATCTACAAGTACTTGAGGCGCAGACCAACCAACGGCTTATTCAATGTGCTTGGTGAGTATATCTTCCACGTTTTACTCTGCCTATACTAGCTGCCACAACAAACACATGCTTAGCAAGCATCTAGATGTATGTATTTTACATAATATTTTGATGAAACTTACTAGGGCCAAATTCGGCTGAGACTGCTATCATTCTTCCGCTCAGTTGTCTGGATAGAAGTGTTTAGGTCCTGATTCTGTTTGTGTGTCAGGCTCTGTGTCATGTCGATTTAAAAATGGTTATACACCAAAATGAGCCCCTCTTAGTCTAATTGATTTCCTTCCATATGTAAATAAAATATTGAGATTTCCTGAAATTCACTTCAAGTTGTTGTTTTTTCTTTAAATATTTACTGTACAAAAATACAGGTTTTTGGCATTGATGTTTCAGTCAGACAAAATGTGGAGAATTTAAGCACTTAATCACTAGACACAATACAGATTTCTTCATCACGCAGAGTCGTAAGCATTGGCTCATTTAACCTGTGAAAGATAGTCAAATCTGATCTTTCTTCAAATGTTGCAGAGGCCCCATTTTTATCTACATCAAAACTTTATCAATATTACATAAATTGTAAGTGTGTCCCAAAATAATTAAATTCACTTATCTCTAACATTTCTTATCCTTACAATAGTGAAATAAAAAAATAAAATTCACTTCAAGTGAACAACGTTATCTCTCAACATTTCTTATACTTAGGGTAGTCAAATAAAATGATTAAATTCACTTATAAATATATCTGTCTATCATTCCCAGGGATCAACACTAACACTGGACCGTTGGCCTGAGGCCAGTTACAATCAATACGGCCTACTTGAAGGGTAGTTTAATATTAAAATTTAGTATTTCATGGGTCTAATGTTAATTTTCATAAGGTAGTCAAATAAAACAATTAAAATCACCAAAATCAGTCTCAAATTTCTAATCATTAGGGTAGTCAAATAAGATAAGTTAAAATTCCCTTAGATGTCTGAATAATATATCTTATGCTTAGGGTAGTCAATTAGAATTAATAGACTCATTTGTATATCTGTTTAATATTTCTTGTCCTTCTAAACAGTTTTCAAAATGTCTTATATTAATTTGCCTCGCTTATAACCACTTGCAAGATCATCTTTCAAGCTGCATCAATGCAGATTATTTAATACATTAGTTCTACTTTGAAAAGCGAAAATAGAAAGCTATGTTGTTGTGGCAGCAATGTTTTTTGGCAGCAAATCTGGTTTCTAATATTAAAATGTTGCTTGAGCTGAAGAGGTGTGTGATGATTTGATGAAACCTCCAGTTGGAGTAGTTGTTGCATAAAGCATGCTAGTGTGATCTCTATATATATCACTGTCAACTCAATGGCATATGTAGGAAATCACACATGCTTATCTCTACAAGCAGGATTCCTATTGACATTCTTTTTTTATTTGTTTTTACCCCCACTGCAGAATTAGGTGGGTAAATTTGTAAGAAAATGCACCAAACAGGACAGCCAGTGTCGAGTGAAGGCCGGCCGCGAGGTGTCTTGGTGGTGTCGACCCAAGACGTCGCTTGGCCAGGTTTCTATGCTGGTCGCCACCCGGACCGTCTACTGCATCCAGCCCACCACGCAGCCACTGCAACGGACAAGGCTTCTTTACAAATGAGAAAGTGTTTATAATCCCACCTGATGGTGATGAGGTTGATGCACTCTCATCCCTTACTTAAGATAAATAATAGAATCTGTAAGGCTCCTAGCCATGCATAATGCTATGAGAAAAATACTAAACAAAAGTAATACAATCAGCTTTGTTCCAAGTATAGTGGTGCTCTTTACAATAACTGTATTGAAGATTTGTTGTTTTACAACATCATATCTGCTGCTCATCAATTTGCGAACATTCTACACTTAAATGCAAGCTTATATCAAAGTACAGTTTTATTTAAGTAAAGCAGTTATGCTTGCTGGATTATGACAATTTGTAGTTGTGACTCTTTTAAGTAAAAGCCGCTGTGGTTGTTTTAAGCAGCAGTAATAGTTGTGGAATGTCTCTATCATTCTGCTGTGCTGTAACAGACATTACAGGTGGTGCAGACGGGTGTTCACCCTCTTCCAGTGGAAAGGTGGCAACTCTTTCAGAAGTTCTGACCTGACTGCCAGTTGGAGGTCATTACGTCGGTTATTGTGTTCTACAACCGTCGGACCATGGTATGAGTATCTTGTAAGCTTGCTGTTCACCACAGGTAGGTTGAGTCCAGATTCTCACCAAAATTCGTACAAATTTTGAACTGTTCCAAATTATATTTTATAAACACTTACCCATTTAAGTGCAGAGATTCTAGCCTATTTATTCAGAACATTTCTAGTGTTTGGGAAATTTTATTAATGTGTATTCAACAGTAAAAAGCAAACCATGATGGATCAACAATCTATTTGTTCCCACATGTATTAAAAATGATGCTGTTGATGAATGTATTATACAGTATGCTAAATGTTTGAACTAATTTGCATTTTTATTCTGAACAGGGAGAGAACTTCAGTTACTGGTCAGGTCAGATAATTGTAAAAGTTATAAAATAAACACAGTACTCAAATTATTAATTTACTCTGATGAATTAAAGTGGCAGTGCGGGTCATTTATTTTTCAACATGGAGAAGTACAACCGTACATATTCGTGGAATTTAAATCAACTAAAGGCTTCCTGGTTGGAATGCCAATGTTCTCTCCCTGTTTGGTACATGACCAGAATTTTAGCCTTGTACTGCAAGTCAGTAATGTTTTATAAAAGGGTTTTCTCGGCTTTTCAAAGTCAAAAATGATTCTCACACATTTTGAGCAATGACTTGTTGTAGCTAGGTGTTAAGTGAGGGAACTTCATCAACACTTTAAACTATGATATATAACTACAGTCTCGGCACTTATAAGGGTTAGTGTAATATTGTATTTCTTACTTTAAATCTTTTCAAATTGGGTCTTGCGATTTTTGTGCTTCTCCCAATTTGAAAAGATATTATTTTTATTTAATGGCATACCTGTGATATTTCTGTGAGATGATGGATATGCAGCTAGGTTTTGTATGTGTAAGCCAGCAGGGTTCATTGCTATGACCACTACCTATGGCTCACAAGCTCTACAGGATACTCGTGCTACATTCATTTGTGGTGGGATACAAAGAGTGGACTTTGAAGACTGTGGCTGTGTGTTGACTCTGGGTGGCGTCCATGTTTGGAAGTCAGGCATTTTCACAGGCACTACTGGACTGGATTGGTGGCATTGCAATATATCATGTCTTTTTGGATGGTGCAGGTAGGAGTGTCGGATAGTAATATTTTAAAAATGAAAGGAATCCTGCTGTGTTTTGTGATCAATATATGTTTATATACATGTCAGGGCTCAAAATTATGACCATATTATTTCATGACCACGGTTAGGAGACAGGCCACTAAAATTTACCAGCAAAAAAATTGTTTCATAGATCTTAGAAAATCTCTGTTCAGAACATATGGTTGCAGTGGTATTGCAGGCCACTAAAATGTCGCGGCCCAATATTGTTTAATAGAAAATGCTATAATTTATCTAAATAATATATATTTTATGTAAATACAGTTTACATGTTACAAATGAATATTTTCTAAAATCAGCTAATTTCCACTAATTTAGAACCAATTTTTATTGAGAAGTGAATGTAAATTAGACGAATTGACTTTGGCTGTGTTTTTATGCAATCTTAACCCTTTTCGCGGAGACCGTCTTTATACGTCAGTACACCAGATTCTGAAGTGTAAAGACTGTCCCGCGCTGATAGATTCCAAATAGTTCAATTCTGATGGCCGTAAACCCATAACATAGGTATTCAGATGAAGCGGAAACAGCTGACTGAAACTAGGATATTTATTATCATTTCAAATTGAGTACAAACCTATTTCAGCGTTTTAAGGGCTAAAGTACTAGTCACATCTACAGCTGTTCTTAACCTCTTTATTTGTCCTCCAAATGTTCTTGAAAGTAAATTTAAAGGAGGAATAAGCGTTAAGTTTACTAGATCAGTACATAGTTTTGATTGAAATTCAACAAATGTAAGTCATTTTTACCCACCTGAAGTTGCTGGTCGCTGTAGCTAGACCCAACTTTAAATATGTAAAAATTTAATGATTTAGCGCTTACATAGTGTCATGACCACTGTGTTAGCCAGTGACCCGTGCACCCGTATTTTGGACGGGTATAAAAATTCAAAATGACGGTCAAAAATTGTCCAAATTACACCATAAACATAAAAAATGCACGGGCAGTTATGCAAAAATTGTGAAAAAAGACGGCAGTTGTGTAATCCTAGCTGGTCACTACATATTAATATTTAAGACGGACTGTCAACTTAACCTTCAAGCTCATCCCAGAACACTGTTCCCTTCCCCTGGGTATTTGAAGGGTTGACTTGACGTTAGCTCAACTGTCAGAACATTATCAAATGTAATCAAAGTGATCTCTGCGGTTATAAACTGAACATACCCGAATCACTTTTAAAAAGGAAATTTGGAGATATACATGTATGTATAGTGATGTTTGTAAACTAAAGTCATCATTGTATATGTTTATTTTTTCCAAATACTTTTAAACTGAATAGTTTGCTATAGTTACTAACTGCATCTTTTCAACTCTATCAGCACCAAATTTTATCCTCTGTCAAATTGTTTATGCTTAAATAAATGAATGTTGCAATTATGGTAACTGATTTTATAATGTTTTGCTTCAGGAATTACATGAATGACAGTTTCCGGTCCAATGTGTTTGTTCGGTTCACACCAGAAACAATAGCGTGTGCATGCATCTACTTTGCAGCTCGTCAGTTACAGGTACCGTATTTATTCCAATAAATGCCGATATAATCTCTCCCCACTTGTTTATTCGATGGGGGGCCTGGTGTCAAATTGAACACTGTCGCTGAAGCTTGCTCGTTTGTCTCCCGCTCTCGGTATTTAAATTACCAAAGATTTTTCCTGTCCACTCATGCCGACTCCATATTCCGAGGTGCCTTCGTTATCTAGACCACCATTTCTCAAATTTGCATCCTGTGTCTGGTCATTCTTAGGAAGTTATTCTGACTCAGTTTAGCCTGTAGTGTAAGTGAGCAACAGTGGCATAACGTCTCATAACGTCATTCCCCCTTCTTCACTAGGATCTGCCTGCGACTCCTCAGCATTTTCAGTTCTTTCTGTCATAATCCAGTTCTGTTTTGTTGCTTACGATAATGTGAATTAGTTAATTATATACAGTATATATATGCAAAAAACATAGGGGATTTTCTGATCAAGAATTTAACATTATTTGAAAACAATTTTCATTCTTTGTCAATGACTTAAAAAGTAGGAATATTTTTTTTACAGTAAGTGATATGTATTTTTTTGCTCAATTATAGCAATATTTATTGTATGTATTATACATGCTTTTACAGCTGGCACTGCCCAACAATCCGCCCTGGTTCAGTTTGTTTCTAGTGGATGAATCCGACATCGTGGCGATATGTATGGAGATCATGCAGCTTTACAAAAGGAAGAAGGTCAGTGCCAACTATCAGATAAACTTCATGTGAATCACAAAAATGTTGAAGGTTGTAGCATTTACTATTAAATATCGGTCATGACACACATTATATTATATTAGGAGGACCTAAGGAGTTGTTCAGTTGATATAACATGCCTAATTGTTTGAAATAGAGCTACTTTTTAAATCAATAAAGGCAGTCGTAGACCTTATTAGCTCCCGCCGTCACCGTAGGTGAGCGAAGGGAGCTATGGATTCTACCTCCGTTTTTTTTTGGCCTCTTCTTTTGCCTATAACTTTGTGAGAAAATAAGCTAGGATAACAATTTTTGGTATGTGGGTTACTTCTAGGTGGCTAATGGACGGGTTAAAATATTTTTTATCTGAATTCAATACGCAAGGTTGCAGAGGAAAAAATGATGATGTGACGGCGTTGGGCCGTCCGTAAACAATTCGTTTCCGGAGCATATCTCTGAAAGTACTTGTCCGATTGTCTTCAAATTTTACACACAACACCCCTAGGGGGTCTAGTTGTGCCTTTTGGGGTATTTGAACTTTGACGCGCACTTCGTTTCCGGAGCAGATCTCGAAAAGTACTGGGCCGATGACAGTCATATTGCACATACATGTTCTCTAAGGTCCCTAGTTGTGCCTTTTCAGGTTTTTGGACCTTGACCTGGAAGTTGACCCAGCACTTTGACCTAATTTATAACATCGGTAAATCCGACTGAAAGATATTGCGGAATATCAAGAACACCGCTCAAGATAGCTACACCATTAATAACAAATAAATTGTAAAGTTTCAGGAGAGGATGCATCTTGAAAAATTTCAAGTTGATAAAATTCAAAATGGCCGCCTATCGGCCACTATTCACCTCGACAGGCCTGATATTGTGGAATATCATGAAAACTGCTCAAGATATCTACACCATTACTATAAAACAAATTGTAAGGTTTCAGGAGAGGATGCATTTTTAAAAAATTCATTTTGTCCAAGTTCAAAATGGCCGCCAATCGGCCATTATTCACTTACACATGGCCGTTATTTGGTAAACCGTGCTAGATGGCTAGACCATTACTATAAAACAAAATGTGTGATTTCAGGAGAGGATGCATCTTGAAAAAATTTGACTCGATAAAATTGAAAATGGCCGCTTATCGGCCATTATTCACTTTCACATGGCCGATATTTGGTCAACCGTGCTAGATGGCTGGACCATTACTATAAATCGAAATGTGAGATTTCAGATGAGGATGCATCTTGAAAAAGTTTGACTTGATCAAATTTAAAATGGCCGCCTTTTCGGCCATTATTCATTTTCACATGGCTGATATTTGGTAAACCGTGCTAGATGGCTAGACCATTACCTGATTACTATAAAACAAAGTGTGAGTTTTCGGGGGAGGATGCACCCTGAAAATTTTTAACTTACAAATTCAAAATGGCCGACAATCAGCATTATTTACCTCGATAGGCCTGATATCAGGTAAACCGTGCTAGATAGCTAGACCATTACTATAAAACAAAATGTGACGTTTCGAGAGAGGATGCCTTTCAAAAACTTTCGACTCAATCGAATTCAAAATGGCCGCCTATCGCCACTATTTACTTTCACATTGCTGATATTTGGTAAACTGTGTTAGATAGCTGGACTATTACTATAAAACAAAATGTGAGATTACACGAGAGTATGCATCTTGAAAAAAAATGACTAGATCAAATTCAAAATGGCCGCCTATCGGCCATTATTCACTTTCACATAGCCATTTTTTGGTAAACCGTGCTAGATGGCTAGACCATTACTATAGAATGAAATGTGAGATTTCAGCTGAGGATGCATCTTGGAAAATTTCGACTTGATCAAATTCAAAATGGCCGCCTTTAGGCCATTATTCACTTTCACATGCACAATATTTTGCAAACTGTGTTAGATGTTAGTCCATTACTATAAAACAAAATTTGAGGTTTCGTGGGAGGATGCATCCTAAGTTTTTGACTAATTTATATCGAACTCAAAATGACCGTAAATCAGCTATTAGTTACCTCGATTGGCCTGATATCGGGTAAACCGTGCCAGATAGGTAGGCCATTACTGGGATATTGATTAGGATCATTAATTTCAATGGAGGTTTGCAATCTCTGACATACTGTCTAGTTCTATCTTACTCTTAGACTGGGCTTCTTAGACCTAGTTGTCTTGCGTCTTGTTGACCTAGCTTAGGACAACATTAAAAACCCTACACAAAATTGCTTAAATCAAACTCTAATTTGTCGCGGGAGCTCCTGGACTTATGTAGTCTTGTTAAAAATTAGAAGCAACCACTCTGCAATCTTCAATATCATCTAATCTCACCAAAAATTTCAGTGATTGCAGTGGCCCAGTTTGCAAATGGGCTAATATACATATATGTTCAAAACGCCCGCAACTATGTCTGAGCTCTCCTAAAATAATATATATCCTCACTTCCACTGCCTATTTGCCTTGATATAAAACATGTTTTTTTATTCATGCTACTAAACTACGTTTTAGCCTAATGCTGATGAACTTGAACGAACAGTGAATGAAGTTAAGAAGATTCACATAGAGGCAAAACTCAAGGCTAAAGGAATATCCTCTGAATTTGGAACGCCAATATCAACATCAAGGCCCTGTGAGTACAGTACCTATCATTATATCAGTACCAGTAGTATCATATTTTAACTGTTTGATGTTTTATCCATAAATCTTTTAGTTAAAGCTGTGGAAGGCTGCTCCATGTTTCTTCTGATTGCTTCATGTTTAGGGAATAATTGTCCACCACACTGAATATAAGGCATAAAATAGACATCCAAATACTAACTAAGTCATTGGCAATATAAATAGGTATCACAGTAATATGCGTAGGAGAAAAACAGGCACCTTTTTTCTAACACAATAGGAAATGGGCGTTATCGTCCAGAGCGTGTTATGTAAAGCATATGCATGATCAGTAAACCGCTGGCTTGTGTGCACTCTCCTGTAACAGCCAACAGGCAGCATGCGAGATGTCTGTATTGTATAACCAGCATCCCTAGCAAACACGAGGTACCAATCCAATGTTGTTTTAATATTGGGCCAGCAGCGCAAACGTTGGTCAAACTATAATCCAACATTGTATCATTGTATGTATCTAGCTTCCTCAGCAAACTTGATACAGATGCACATATTGTCGCACTCGAAGAGTGTCAGTATAGCAAGCATACAGCATGGGATATGCCTGTATTGTGGGCAGCATGCTTTTTCTTTGAACACCGTGTATGTATTCTGTGCAGATGCATGTGTACTGTTAGCCTCAGCAGTTGACAGTATAGCTAACCAAAGGCATGAGCACACTCCCTTGGGTGTATACTGTACATATGTCTCAACACAAAGCCTGTTCAACTGCACCATGCATAATTAGGGGAATTCCCAGTGTGAGAACATTTTAATATAAACCTTATTATGTTCCAGTCCTATATAATTTGGTGACTTTCACGATTTGGCATGTTATCTCTTTATTGTTTATCACTGTTAATGGTCGCCAATTACTTAGTGACTGTTCATTTGCTCTATTTTATGAGAGACAAAATTGCCTGGGACTGATTTCGCAAAATATTATCAACACCAACTTAATGTGGTTTACAGTTGACTGATGCATAGCATGGGGTCACCTAGACAAACTGGCTGACAGGGAATAAGCATGACACATGTCAATAACTAAACATTACAGGATAATGACATTGTCATTATCCTGTAATGTTTGGTTATTGACAGAGATTTAGTGCAATATAGATCAGCACACGTTATGTAAGCATTTTGCCCTCTGTATGGCCATATTTACCCTGCTGAACATCATACAACATGTCTCGTTGTTCTCCGCTTTTTACGGTAACCTGTTAACCACCATTATGCTACTGCACTGGTTCTGATGCAAAATTAATTTATGATTATTTTATGTAATCAGACCTGGGAGAAAGGTCACATGGATCTTTGGGGCTTATCTTCAAGGGGTGCAGATATTTTTGGTAATGAACTTATCAATTACTGTGTAATTAATGATTACACTGCTATTTTTTTCATTCATTCGAAGCTGGAAATGCTATTCCAGCTGCAAATGATAAAATGTCTATTTATTATAAAATAAGTATTGCAAAGGGGATTATTTGATGAACTTCCTACCCAGTGGTGTGATATGATATGCCATTTTTCTAAAACCACAGGCCAAAACAAATTTGCACACACATATGCAGGCACATGGTAATCAGTCTTTTGTGTTCTGTTGCAGCTTCTCCGTCTAAAATCAGTCCCTCACCCTTGACCTTAGCAGGAAGGAAAATGAAATTAGATGATGATACATCTGATGGAAGTCACGGGTGAGTGCAAGTGTATACTATGTTTTTTTCTGCCAATCACACATAGGGAGAGGCTATTTCGAAAGAACAGATTGAAATACAGATACCAATATAAGCAGTAAAACTCACCGAATTTACTGTGTGAGATAGATCTACTAATGAATGACTTGTTTTGTGATTACCTTTTTCAGATCTTTGACCCACCTCAAAAAAAGTTGTTTCTCCAGCCTAAATTATTGGAAATATTTGTTAATAGGTTTTATTTATAAATTACTGTTAAATCACGGAGTGTTTTTTTGTAAAGCTAATTCCATTTTTTTAAATTGCACTGGATTATTTATCAGGCAGATCACTGTAATGCCATGTTTGTGCACTTGTGTATTTCAGTGGGTATAACCATGTTTCAAAGAAGAAGAGAAGTCATTCACGCAGTAGATCTATCACACGTAGTAAATCCAGGTAGGAGAATTTTGTTGTATGCCTTTATCGTATCCATAATTATTTCTTTTTTTGGGTTTATGTGCCTTTTGATCTTTCTAGCTTACATTATTCCACTGAGTGCCCTGATAAAAATTATTTAAGGCATTTATTCCAGGAATTCTATTAGATTCTGTGTGTTTGATCATTATCATCAATTTTACTAATTATCTATGCCCAGCAAACAAAACATTTATAGAAGTTTTTAATACAATGTCTTTGACATTGTATAAATGTAATACAAATGTTTTGTGTTTGCTGGGTAATATAAATTATTCTATAATGTAAATTACAAGGCATTGAACAACATCTGCTAAATTACAATACTAGTAACAGCCTTTGCATTACTATTTTTTTTGTTGCAGATCATCCAGTCGTAGTAGAAGTCGCAGTCCATCAAACAAGAGGCGGTATAGAAGCTCTCCTAAAAAATACAAAAAGGAATCTCGCTATAACAAAGACAAGAGACGGGACAGAGATTACAAGCATTCTCACAAACGACGACGTAGCTTATCATACTCACCTGATGCCTATCATTCACCAGAACGTTCTCATTCGCATCATCGTAAATATAAAGACACTAAGGCGGAGAGGGAGAGGTACAGATCACGGTCCCGATCACGCTCCCCTGCCCGTGACAAGCATAGATCTCGCAAACATAACGGTCATCACAATCACACATCTAGAGATATGTACCGCAGATGATATGCTGGCGTATCGTCTGTGGTTTGACTTTTGTAGTTTTCATGATTCTGCAGATTAAATAGTCATAAATGCTACTTTGTGAAGTGGCACTTAACACACTTTAATCCCGGAATGTCAGTCTTCAGTCATTTTTCACACCACTACTGTGTTATGTCAAATTATAGTGTGCAACATGGCCAAGCAAAGCAATTTTTAGTTGAAATCCTCATCAATGGTTATCTGTACATTTTTGAGAATTATATTTTTAGCACATGAGACGGTCCCAGACACTTCCAGCTTGCTAGTTTTTTCTGCCAGTGATAGAATCTTATTTTACAGTTTAAAAACAACTTGTGCTATCAAATCAGGCGATTTTTTTGAAAATGTTTAATTTCATTTGTGCAACTACAATGTTTTTGAATATAACGTAAATTTGACCAAACAAATATTAAGATATGAAAAATACATATTTTAACAAATAATAATTATTTACAATAATGTGTGTGTTGAGCTATAATAATAATAATATGAACTTAACACTGACATGTATTCTTTGCAGGCGTTACATATGTGAGCTGCAATTGCAGAGCAATGTTTTGTACAGACTCTTAAAACATTAATAATAAAGGGCTATGCACCCACAATTGATAAATAGTTTACTCCTCATTCTTTTTGTATTTTTTTACCTTGGCGCGACCAGGTCTATTATTCCCTACATTATTTTATGATCGATGAATTAATTTTCGATATTATCAGAGATGCCGACATATGATTTTGGCGTACCAGCTACACTTTTTAACCTCAAACTACGCTTACCTCGAATATACCGAATGGTGCTGTGCGGTCTGGAGCAGGGACTGTGGAGATGTGCTCCACTTTTTGTGAACCCAATGTTTGCATATCTGTATTATGTACCTGTAGGTAAAGAGATTGTTTCATTGCAAGATTGGACCATGTCAATAGAAAAAACTACTTAACTGTGTTATAGCAGATTATTAAAGTTTAAATTTAATTTGAATAAGAATAACTTGTATTGATTCAAGTTTCCACCTGCATTTGACAGTATGTAGAAAACAATTTCAGTATTCATCAGTGTGCTAAGACTTTATTTGTGTTTTTCCCATTTCATGAGGTTATTCTTGATGCCCAAATTACCTCTATATTGCACAACTGAACTTTTAACATGTCTGTTTATCACAATAAAAAAACAGCTGCAGTAACGATCACCTGTTTCATAATGTGATGGAAAACTTCATTCACTCTACTTTACCCATGTGGCAATTGTAAAGTGTTACTTATCAGCTAAAGGTGCCAAGGGTATGATGTATGCAATAGGTTAATTTGTATATACCTATTTTATTTTCAAACTAAGTAAAAATAAATATGTTTGAACAATGTTGAATTGTGTTCACTTTGATTTTCACCCATTTGACAAGCTATTTTGGTACTGTATGCCATTTCTTGGTGTTGGTACCAGACATAATGATCTATTACATGCCATATGCATGTATTACTTTTAATTGGTCCCATTAATATTAGTCTTTTTGGGTTTTATCACTATTACAATGACTTTTCATCATCATTTCCGAAGCAATGATAAGATATAGTCTACTGCTATTATATATTTCCCATAATACATTTTTACATTATTCAATCTCATTCCAATTCTGTGAAAGGCGGTGACGTCACTCCCTGAAAACAAGGTTTTATAACACCCCCTCCCCCATACTTCATTTTGTGAAACGCAGTGACGCCACTTTGTGAAAACAAGGTTTAGGTTATATAAGACCACCCTCCCCCATACTTCGTTGTATTAGCCAGCTCGGCGAAAACAAAGGAGGTCATTGAGTTTCACAGAATAGTGTATTAACATGGGTTATCAAAACGCATTTCTGGAGCTGTTTTTTTCCGTGTGCCTCTAATGTACACGCATAGATTCAGTTTTCGCATCACAAGACATAGCCCATAGTAGGCCCACCAAACGATTCTGAATTTCAAGCATCCTTTTCTGTATTAAATACAGAAATGAATGCTTAATATTCAGTATTAAAAAAGCTTAATAACTTCGCAAATTTTGCCGAGTTATTAAGCTTTTTCTCGACAATTTTACGACAGTTAGGGTCTCTGGCTGTTAAGCCATTTGTTTATGCATTGTAGACGGCCCATAAATTTCACCGAAATGTCTACCTTTAGATCAAACTAGGCCAATATAATTTTAGGAAATGAACACAATGAGATGTTGAAACTGGGGGAAACCAGCACATGTTCTACTTTTCAAAGCAAATCTATCATGATATTGTTACAATATTTAGCAATAATTTATATTATGAAAATCTAACCCTTCGTCTCGATAGGGTCTGAAGCCATAGCCACAGTTGTGGTAAAAACATTTTTAATGAGGCTTATCTAGACCACGTGATAAACACATTACAGTTGAACTCTGATTTAACCTTCAACTGCCGTGCAAAGCCAAAATGCAGTAACTTTACAAGTAACCAGACAATGCCTTTGCAGAGCAGATAACTTAATACAACCCGTTGCTTGCTGAGTCTCATGTCTATACCCACCATGCCTTCTGGAACCTTGCCACATCTCGCTGTACCCCCTTCAATTATAAACTCGCCTTTTGAATTTTGGGACAAATTTTAGTTTTCGATTCAAACTAATGTCAATGCACTAACTTACAAAACCGCAAGGCGAATAATTATATGGAAACGTTTATAGTATTATGTCATGTTAGAGAGTAATTGTACCTGTTTTCGGTGTGTACGCTATCCAATTCAGACTGCTGTTTCTGAAATATTTCAAGTAAATTTTTAGTAAAATTGATGAAATATATCTTAAATAATTATTAGTAGATGATTATGTGACCATGATAAATTGATCACCGTTATCTGGCCACAGAATAAAACTCGATACTATTCAGAACCACAGGGTTCTTGTATAATAAAGAACATCAAATCGTATAAATTGAGACTTTTTATAAATGCAACTTAAATTAGGCCTATATAATAGGTTTTATTATTTTAATTTACAGTTGGCATTTGTTCAGATAACCTGCTATCTAGATATTTCGTCGCACAACGTGATTGCAATGTAATCTGATAGCCAATGTAACACTGCATGCTACATATCGTATTGAAATACTTGGACAATGTAATGTTTATTTTACGATGACTAAACAGTGTGCGATAAAATGGTTGTTTCTGGATATGATGCTTAGGTTTAATAATGGGCCTGAATTTGTTTTTAGTGTTGAACATGCGCTTATAGGCGAGTGGCATAATCAATAAAATCAACCAATAAAACTTCTATAGCGCCTATATCCTCAGCGGACCGACGCAGAGGCGCACAAATCCTGATAATGTGTCATAGTCGAGGCCAAAGCAGGTTTGTCAACAGGGAGCCGGCTACTGAGGAGCTAGGGTGAGAAAGCCAGATCAAATAGGTGAGATTTAAGTAATTTCCTGAATGTTAAAATTGTTTCGGCATGACGTACGGGCACAGGCAGGGCGGTCCATAAGGCCGGGCCAGATATAGAGGAAGCTACTGACAAACTGTTTGTTTTTATATGTCGAACAACAGATCTATTTGAATTTGTGGAGAAGAGATTTTTCAGCATTTGCCGAAAAAGTAAGTCAGCCAGACATGCCAGTTGATTGTCTTTTAAGGTTCGGAAAGTTATTGTGCATATTTTAAAATATTATAATGTGAAACTTGACAGGAAGCCAATGTAATCGTTTTAAATTAGGAACTCTTGCCAGGCAGTTGTAAACGCGTTGTAATCTAGAGATATCCTTCTCTTGTATATATTGTGAAAAACGAAGTTACAATAATCTCACTTGCTACTGACAATTTGCTTGGCAAGATCTAAGGACAGACTTTTTCGAATTCGACGTAGGTCATGGATATGATAGAAGCATGCCCTACATGTTTGGGATATGTGTTTTCGGAAATTCAAGCTACTATCAAATACTATACCAAGATTTTTGGCTGATGCAGATTTTATATAATTAAGTATTGGGAATTATGGAAGAATTTTTCAAACTGAAGTTTGGTCCCAATAAGAAGAAATTCTGTCTTGCTAGGATTAAGCTTCAGCTCAGACCCTGTCATCCAGGCCGACACACCCATTAAGTAATGTTGCAACATCTATATCGCTTGACACTGATTGAGTATCCTCTGCATGAAGATGGTGGTTTATGTCAAAACTAGATATAAAAGCGCTGAGTGGTTGTATAATAGGTAAATAGCCCTGGTCCCATCACAGAGCCCTGTTGAACTCTATATGAGAGTGTGACCTTATCTGATAGAATGTCTTTAATTTTTACGGATTAGTGCCTATTTTTCTAATTTGAGCCTGGCCAGATATTCCATACCAATCAGAAAGTCTATCTGTTAATGTAGCATGGTCAATGGTGTCGAAGGCGGCAGACAAGTCAAGCAAGGTCCGAGCCGAGTGCTTGCCCATACTCATAATGATATCGTTATTTACTCTTAGTAGAGCCGACTCTGTAGAGTAATGTTTCCCGTAGGCTGCAAGGGATTAGATAGATAGTTATTTTTATTACAAGTTTGCACCCGATTGGCTACTACCTTTTCTCAGATTTTGGAAATGAAACTCAAGTTTGATACAGGCCTGTCAATTTTTACTTCGATTTTAGAAAAAAATGTCTTTTTAAGTAGTGGTTGTACATGAGTTTCTTGGAACGTTTGAGGAAATGTACTAGTTTCCATTGAAAAAAACACGTTTGTAGGAATAGAAACCAGATCACATGATTTTGCCGATGAACTCAAAATAGGCTTTTTAATTTCATCTTCTGACGCACTTTCAAAAACGTTCATTTTGGATCTAATTTCTGTCTTTTTGCACTGGTGGAATATTCTGTGCTTTATCTGAAAATTCAGAACGGATATTTTCAATTTTATTCTTGGAGAAATGATCACAAAATGATTTTTATGATGTGAACTCTGTCAGAGCTGGCAGCGAAATTCTATGCAGAATGGTATTTATTGAGTTCCATTCCATTGTCCGAATTTCTGAAATAACCTCAGCTAATTATTTCGATTTAGCTTTTGTCATCATTCTATTACACAGGTGGCATTGGTGTTTGTAACGAGAGCGATTCAGATGTGTGCGAGATCTGCGCTATGCTCGTTCGAGATTGTGGCGAAAGGTTTGTAGCCTTAATTATTTCCGGAGTCATCCATGGAGCTGGTGTTTTTTGTACTTACAGGAGCGTGTTTGTTACAAATAGAGCTAAGGACAGACTCATGCTGTTGACATAGTGCCGAGAGATATTTCTCTGATTTCTTTCTTAGAATCGAAATGATAATATCTAAATGAAACGATTCATAATCAATTTCGTGTATTTTTCGAAAATATATTTTGTCCTTGTTCAATTTCGTTTTACAACAGTCAATTTCTGATGACGGCAAGATGGTCTGAGATACCTGCTGCCAAAAAAAAACTGATTTGATAGAATTATAAATGCGTTTGGTGATTAAAAGATCTAGCCAAAGACCATGTGTCGTGAGTTGGAAAATTAACATGCTGCTTAAGATCGAAACATGTGAGGATGTCATTAAATTTATTGAAAGCTCCCAATATAATACAAATTGTCATGGAGTGGAATAATGTGCTCCAGTAAATCTTGAAATTTATCACAGTTTTGAAGCCTAGGGCCTATACAGGCAGACAACGAAACCACCAAACGAATTGTTTCCGATACGCGTAGAGATCGCTTCGAAAATTTTAAATAATGGCAGGGGTTTGGGGAGGTCAAAAATCGTCCAAAAAAGCGTTACGTAATTGTTGAACGGTCCCTAAGGGTTAACTACAGGGTTTCCTGGAGGCCCTTTTGAGGGAGGGGAGTCCCCCTCCCCCCTCTGAAACTGGCTACTCTTACCCCCCCCCCCCCCCAGTGACTTGTGTGAGTCTGAACATTGCAGAAATTCTGCTTATGTGTTCTAATGTAGGAAATAATGCGTGGGCCCTTATGTGTCAATTTCGGCCAGACGCACTGACGGTAATAATGCATAATTGTAATTTGTCTATTGAAAGTGATACTCATATTTATATCATATTTATTGGCGGAAATGATGCGTATGTGCAATAAAATTTGACACATACGCAATATTACGAACAATTGCATTGGCTAAAAGTGAGGCAATCATGAGCACACCACAAAAAGCAAAGTTTATTGCCATTGTCACTGAAGATATTGATCACGCCCATAATGTTCCTGTCCCTGTGTCAGTGTCTGTATCTGGATCGATGGACATGCACTGGTACGGAGTATGTATAAGCCAACTTGTTGTTTATGAAAGTTTCACAAGGGTACATTTAGGAGGTAATATAGCGACATTGAGCTAATGTATTGAGAGGCTAATACGAAACTTCAGCCAGACTAGTATGCCTACAGTTGAGCTACCAATAATTGCCTGACCAAACCATTGTCTTGTACAGAAGTTTACGTTACTACTCATCAACTTAATTGGTGGGAAATATCGTCACCTTGGATATGAAAGGGTGTATCTGCCACTTGGTAAAGTGGCAGATACACCCTTTCATATCCAAGGTGACGATATATAAATATGTAGACTTTTAGGGGAATATTTCCTGAATGTGAATACAGTCATGATATTCGGTTTCATGAGATTCCAGACAGACTAGTGCAAGGTAAAAAAATAATCTTCTTGATGTTCTAATTTCATGTACACTCCGTATTGACAGCTTGTGACAGCACATCCTCTTCCAAAATATTTGGAAAACAATGTGATAGCACATCCTCTTCCAAAATATTTGTAAAACAATCAGCTTGAACTATCTTCAAACAGGGCCCACTGCTCCTTGATCATGGCCGTTGATGTTGAGGATACTTGTACTCATCGCTAATTAAATCTAGTAGGGTTAATGCAGTAAGGAACATTTTGTACAAGGGAAGTTGAAGCACTGGTTTAATTAGTCTAAATAAAATATGCAATAATGGTGGAACATTTACTTAGTCGGATATTGGAATATAATATAGGCCCTAAATGACTGACTATGCTTTTGATAACAAAACACTAGCATGCCATGTGACCGTTCTCTCGCTCACAGACACTGTCAAGTACATGCTATCCCACCTATAAAATTCACTGTATGTTTGGTATGATCAAGAAGGTTGGTCGGTGTCAGTGTGTGAGAGAGGGGTGTGTCGCATTGGTATAGCGCCTGACTGCCTCGCCAATCATGTTCGAAACCATGTGATCCTACTTGTGTCTATCAGAGAAATATAATTGTTTCTCCACTCTCAATGTGACTACAAGATCACGTTAATTGTTGAGACCTAGTGCATCCACGATAATTTCGCGCAGGGCCACATATCAGTGCGCAGTCTGTATTACTCTTGGGGGTACCGTCTACGTCCGCACTGTTGAATCAATGAGTAATCGAAATCCGTCTATCAACATAATAGGACCTGGTGTGCTCATATTTATATACATGGACCATGTTAACCTGATACTTCACTGCCACCCATTGTAGATATAAGTGTTCCATATACAGATCTTTTCATTTAATTGTTCAATGCATTAGAAAATCTAGACGAAATAGATATCTTATGGTCTTTAGACACATTTACAGTCACTTTTTGTTAATTGTCTTTGCATCTTCGGAATCCATGACCTCTAAAATCCATAAAATAAAAAAAAGATTGTGAAATTCGGTCAAGTATCGGCAAAACTATACACGATTTAGATTTTCCTACTGTTTTTTTGGCGGCCATTTTGAATGACGTCATAATATGCTTTTAAGCGCAGTGAGAGTTTGTTATCCACCCAGGCGGGGTCCCCAGGACCCTACTGGACATGCCCGATGTGTCAGATTGCTTGTAACAAAGAAATGTCATCTATTATTTTTGCATCACTTTAGAAGCCCTTGGCTGGCTGACTATTATCTACATACGCATATTACTTGTCTGAAATATTGCGTTTGTGTACTTATGTAACTCAAATCCATAACTTTAAGGCGAAAGCAGCGCACTGGATAATCTGTCCCAGTGAAGAAAAACTAGAAATAAACACGTAATAACCTAACCATTTCAAATGTCAAGATCATTCTGATAGTATACAATTATTTTCAAGATAAATTTACTCAGGGTTTGAAATATGTATCATACCGCACAAAGTACATTTTTGTAACAAAGACTATTATTTTATTCATGTTAAAAGCTATTTCTATCATACTTTTAATACACAGGCTGTTATCTGTTTGATATATATAATACAATACAAAAAAAGTATTGAGAGTATACATAATTATCAGCACAATTGCATGAAAAATTATTTATGTATCCCTGAAAATTAAATCGCCTATAAGCTTCAAACATAAGATTTTTCAAATTTATCAAATGTATTTTTCATTGTGCGCCTCTGCCGCTGCACACCGACAGCCGCCAGCTTTGGCTACTACACCAACATAAGGTACAACAGATTGAAACATAACTATTGGATCTCTCCATTTTTTATGTGGAATTGCCATGCATGATTATGGATATGACCTGATTAGATTTTCCGCTTTCCACCGACAATCAAAATGGCCGCCAGCTGATGACATTTTTTATCAGTATTCCCTTGAAACCTGGTATATATGGTCTATTGGCATTGTCCGTTTTCCTGCGAGACCGAAAACGAGGCTACGGCGGCCATTTTGATTTTATATATTTTAAATGTCATGTAATTAAATATCTTCATTGCAATGTATGCATGTAGACATGTGGATTTCGCATAAATGATAATTTGGTAAAGGAAGGTAGTTTTCGCATAAATGGGTGAAAACTACTCATATTTGTTTAATGTGAGACCAGATATTTCTTTCAAATATTTGTGTTCAAACACTCATTCGACTGAAAATAAGTGTGGTTTAGACTGCGAATAAAACAGTTTAAAAACGATTATAGTCGTGATCAGCAGCGGAAGGTCTAATTCATCACATGTGTAGTAGGCTTTGAATTTTAACCCTTGCAGCGCGGGGATCGACTTTAGTCTGTGACGTCAGATTCTGACGTCTAAAGTCGATCCCCGCACTGTAAGATTTAAAATATTTCTAATGGCCGTAGACTCATAATATAGCCAACATAGGTATTCAAATGAATCGGAAAGAGCTACATGTAACAAAACATTTATGATGATTTCAAAATGAAAAATTTTGCCTCCAAGGTTTTCATTAACAAAATTCAGCTCTTTAAGTGTTAAGAGATCATACTTGGATATTTTATTCACCCGGACGTGGATGTTGAGACTGCAATTCACATCTCACGGCGAATGAAAATAATATCGAATGAAAATAATAGCATGAATGGGTGGCTCTAGTGTTAGGAAAGTTGAACCGGTAACATTTTTAACCCTAGCTTTAATTTCATCTACATATCTTTCACTTGCTTAGGCCTATTAATCCTTTCAGCGCGGGGACCGTATTCTACGGTGGCCCACAGGGGCCACCAACATTAATGCAAGTTCAAAAACATTCATGCATCTTTCGAAACATTAATGCAAGTTCAGAAATATTAATGCAAGTTCAGAAACATTAATACAAGTTCAGAAACATTAATGCAAGTTCAGAAACATTTATGCAAGTTCAGAAACATTAATGCAAGTTCAGAAAACATTTATGCAAATACGATTGAAAACATTTATGCATGTTCAGAAAACATTTATGCAAGTTCAGAAAAAAATTATGCAACTACGATTAAAAACATTTATGCAAGTACGATTGGAAACATTTATGCATGTCGTATTTGCATAAATGTTTTCTGAACTTCCATAAATATTTTCAATCGTACTTGCATAAATGTTATCTGAACTTGCATTAATGTTTCCAATCGTACTTGCATAAATGTTTTCTGAACATGCATAAATGTTTTCAATCGTACTTTCATAAATGTTTTCTGAACTTGCAATAATGTTTTCTGAACTTGCATAATTGTTTTCTGAACTTGCATTAATGTTTCCAATCGTACTTGCATAAATGTTTTCAATTGTAGTTGCATAAATGTTTTCTGAACTTGCATAAATGTTTTCTGAACATGCATAAATGATTTCAATCGTACTTGCATAAATGCTTTCTGAACATGCATAAATGTTTTCCATCGTACTTTCATAAATGTTTTCTGAATTGCATTAATGTTTCTGAACTTGCATTAATATTTCTGAACTTTCATTAATGTTTCTGAAGATGCATAAATGTTTTTGATCTTGCCTTAATGTTGGTGGCACCTGTGGGCCCATGTAGTATTCAGACGTCAGAATCCGACGTCTAAAGACGATCCCCGCACTGAAAAAATTAAAAATATTTACAGTAACATAGGTATTCAAATGGAGCGGAAATAGCTAACTATGGCATTTACGGTTGGGCAGTTAGATAATAATTGCAATATTTGATAGATTTCTCGATGGATGATAACGCACAAAAACACCTGATCTGTTTCATATGTTTATTTACAATGTAGTTATCATGAACAAAAATAAATATACTGCAGTAGGACTATATTACGTAGTTTTCAAAATACTGCATGCGAATTATATCTGCACCACACTCGATGAATTACACACCTGATACCCAAAGGTCAAAAGCTGGGTCAAAGTGACCCTCCATGCGAGAAGGTACATCCAGATGGCTTAGGTCACTTAACATTTAATTTTAATGATTACATAACTAAAGTAAAAATACTAAACATTTCCTCAAACAACAAGTAGGAAAGATTTTTCAAAAATTATTTCAGTTGATGAAACAGGAGGGACACAGCTACTAAATCAACAGCTTTTTCTGAAGTATATCGCCTTACGAAAAAATGTTCAGGTACAACCAGGGTGATAGGCTTGATACGCCAGGTTTTCTTAACCGCGACCCACAACTTCATCTGGGTGAAAATTACTCACCCGGTTGAAGCCGGCAATTAATGCGTCATCAATGCCAGCGTCAAATGAGTGAGCAAAGCCAGAGGTTAATGTAGCATTTGGAAAGCGATGTAAATCCTAGGAAACGGCATTTCAAATTCAAGGGATTTCTTTTTTTTTAAATCCAGGCTTATAATTAATTTAGTTATTCCGTCTTGTAATGGACGAACACAATACAAAATAATGGAATACTATATTCTGGTTTTGATGTTTGCTTGTGATCCAATGTATATTGTCATTTAGCACATCTGTAAAAACAAAAGAGAGATAAGTATCTGAACTAGTGAAGTATCCACTCAGCTGAAATATCAGCTATAGCGCAGGTGTAGCGTACATCTAAGACTGCTACCCTATAGTTCAGCATGTTTCATGGCCCTGCCCCTTTTCCTGGGCCTATCCAACACGTCCTGCATCATCTTGCCCAACTTGTACGTCCACGTTTCGTTGAGGTAGTGGGTTCGAGGGATGCGTGCCACCTTGGGGGCTGGTGGCGCCGTTGTGGGCGGGGGAGGGATGACTGTTTTCACGCACCTGAACCCCACGTTCTGCGCTGTGTACTCTCGTGGAAGGCCGCGCCTGGAAACACAAAATACATGCTCTTTACCAGCAAACACAAAACATCTAAATACCATTTATACAATGTTGGACCAACGTCGAAGACGTTGGGCCGGCGTTGTATAAATGTTATACAAATGTTTTGTGTTTGCTGGGTTTGACAACAATATACCTTTCACCGCGAATTGCGACTATATAGTCGTTTTGAATTTGTTTTATTAACCGCCTAAATCACTTTATAGGGAAGGAAATGAGTGTTAACTGTTTAAACTTAAACCTATAAACCACTCCATGTACGTTTCTGCTTTTCGTTGTACCCCAATTGCCTCTATCTCTGTAATCAGCGTGGTGCTTTCTGGGTACCGATGTGTCCCACAGTTCGTACACAGTGGACTACTGCTTTAAATATTTTGAAATATTCGTTCTGCCAGAGAATATAAAGTCCAAATATGGATGACAGCAAACTAGACACTCACTCAGTAAATACAAAACATTTGTGTAGCATTTGTACAATGTCGGGCCGATGCTGTACTTGTTAATGTTATACAAATATTGTGTGTTTGCTGTGATGCAATGTGTATAATAATGAAACTCACTTTGCATCACATAAGTGCTGATAAAATTAAATAGATAGGTCCTCACAAACACGTTATCTTTATCAGCATGACGTATTATATTCATTTTCCAAGTCTGTTTGTTTACATTAGATTATATTGCTACAGGCAGAAACCCGACGCCAAGACAATGATCTACACCATACACCTATCATACAACCCCACCTATCCAACAAGAGAAATTCACCCAGTGTCTATCTCAGCAAACACGAGACGTTCAGCCAATGTTGGTACAATGTTGGGCCAGCATCGAAAACGATCGGCCAAAATTGTACCAACATTGGCTGAGCGTGTTGAATTTGCTGGGATTGGTGATTCACCATCTGCAACGTCAGCACAACATTAAGCCAGCATTGGGTGCACATGCACAGAGGATACGAGACATCCACTCAATGTTGGTTTAATGTTGGCTCAGCGTTGCAGAAGGAGGGCCAACATTAAACCAATAGTGGGTGCATGTCTTCTGGGATACGCAGCCAGGACTTCGTCATCTATAGCCTGTCATATAGAGAATTCAGTTGAAAAACGTACCTCTGTGCAGATCTGGCCTCGAACCCGAACCTCCCGTCTCTGGAGTCAACAAACGATCCACCTTTGACTATGTACTGCTTCTCCTCGGCGTCCTCCCCCTGAGGGTGGCGCTTACGGCGCACTCTGGCGTTATCCTGGGTACGATTTACATGACTGCCCACCGGCTCGCTAGGGGGCTTCCATTCGCTACTCGTCCACTCCCACGTGTTCCCCACCATGTCATATAGTCCTGACAGAAAAGAAAACAAGCTATTTGAGTAGACCTTAACCCTTACAACGCTGAATTGTTTTGTTTAAACCAATTAGATTAAAGTTTGTTTTCAAATTGAAATCATCATAAATGGCTTAGTTAAATCTTTCCGATTCATTTGAATACCTATGTTATGGGTTTACGGTCATTAGAAATATTTTTACTCTTACAGTGCGGGGATTGACTTTAGACGTCAGAATCTGATAATACAACTTTCTTTCTGCTAAATTGTTTGTGACCATTTCCCAGTCAAGCTGCCTTTTCGAGCTTCAAATAATCAAAAAATATTTCGAATATTTAAAAATAATTTATTTAAACCGAGTATCCACCACATCACATTAATTTTGGTGATCTATTTAACCCTCAAAGCGCTGAAATATTTCTGTTTACGCCATGGAGAGAAAAGGGTTTTTTCAACTTGAAGTCATCATATATGTCTCAGTCAGCTCTTTCCGCTTCATTAGTATAGGCCTACCTATGTTATAAATATGTTTACCCTTACAGTGTGGGGATCGACTTTGGACGTCAGAATCTGACGTCCACAGACGTCAGATTATGACGTCTAAAGTCGATGCCCGTGCTCTAAGGGTTAATTTGAAATTTGCTTGAGAAAGTATAGGCCTGTGCAGGCCTAGCACTACAGGGACAAAAAACAACATAAACACTTGCAAGGCACAATTGTCATTGATTTTGTTGTGTACAAGGAAATAATTATGCACTTATAACACTATCACTTCTCAGCTTTCTGTGATTTGGTTTTCGGTTGGATTTATCCCTCACTGGCCTCATAAGCAGAGGTAACTGATTGTGCAACATACATGTAATAAGCAGCGTGTCAGTGTGTTTCATATAGGCAGAAATGCAAAATACAAAAAATGTATTATGCATCCATGATATAAGCTATAGCCTAACTGTTGCCTACAACTTTAGTTTTTAATTTGAAATAATATATTATTTATTAAAATAGGGTATAGTATCCCCAATTTCATATTGTTTGACACACCAAGTAGCTACCACACTATTATTGTGTATCGAACGTTTAATGATAAACCTGTTATCTGCAAAAAGCTGGACAGTAACTCTGGTTTATCTTGGTTTTAAATAATATTAAATTGATCGATATTGGAAAGTAACTACAGCGTGATTATGTTTCAATCAACAATTGAAGTGGTGTTAAACCTTTACCACGCTGAAACATCTTTGTGGAGACAATGGAAACCAAGATTTTTTTTTAATTTAGAATCATCAATGTATTAGTTATAGGCCTACCCTTTTCGTTCCATTTTAATACCTTTGTTACGGGTCTTCGCTCATTGCACAATTTTAATTCTTTCATTGTGGGGACCATTTTTAGACGTCAGAATCTGATGTCTGTAGACGTCAGATTCTGACGTCTAAAGACGGTCCCCACACTGGATGGGTTAATCACGTTAATAACCAGTTTTTGTTTCTGCATAACTTTTGAACAGGTGAATTTGACATTGCACCTACAAAGATTGAAATTGCGTCAGAAATCAAAGTTTCAATAAAAAAAATCATGATAGGCGTTTTAACATCGTAAGACAGTGTTAGACCGGCTAATCATATTACCGTAATCATTTTGCGGAACGTAAGCATTGACAGGACTGACAGCGTGATGGCCGTCAACCGCATGATTCTCCGCCGGGAACAAACCCTGAAAATAAATAGGATATAACGTTACCAAGAAATAAATAAATAAATAAATAAATAAATAAATAAAGAAAGAAAGAAAGAAAGAAAGAAAGAAAGAAGAAACAAACAAACAAACAAACAAACAAACAAACAAACAAACAAACAAACAAACAAACAAACAAACAAACAAACAAACAAACAAACAAACAAACAAACAAACAAACAAACAAACAAACAAACAAACAAACAAACAAACAAACAAACAAACAAACAAACAAACAAACAAACAAACAAACAAACAAACAAACAAACAAACAAACAAACAAACAAACAAACAAACAAACAAACAAACGACGTCCAGATGGACAAACGAACAGACGACGAATCAACGAACGAACGAACGAACAAGAAACAAATAAACTTTTACAGCAAGTTTTGTATGCGTCTAATATTTACCTGCCATAAGTTGCTCCTGTTGGTTTTGTACTGCTCACCCCAGGGATAACGGTTACCTGAAAGCATAACAAAAATATCACATACTTTTCATTTTAGTGGTAATCAGGTAAGGGTGGTAAATAATAATCTTAACTTTCAATGCATCTATCATTTTGGGTTATGACAATGTACCATATTATAGGCCTATCAATATTCACTAGTCGTGTACACTTTGTGCTCGTGGCATGTGTGACTTGATATGCAAACGGTGTTCATTTGAGTGCGATATGGGAACAATGTGCTGTATTTTCCCATCTCGAACGAAAAATGAGACGATCAAGTCACACATGACATAACTGCCATACACTGTGTTCAATCTACAGATACAGACCGTTAGTAGGCCCTAGATATGGGCTGATACGTCTCATAGTGAAAATCACAACACAGATTGTGAGAAGTCCAATATTAACGAAATTAGTCACAAGTAGCGAGACACAATTTAAAAAGGAAGAAAAATTAAATTAGGAAACTTAGCGGGCAAAGGGTTAACAGTTATTCTTGTGATCCCATTATTCTCATATGCCTACTGCACGGACACGGTGGTTTTCCATCTGATTTGCTTGAACACCTTCCTCTCAAACTGTCATATTTTCCAATAATTTAACCCTTGAAGCGCTAAATTAAATAATTTAATTTTTCACCGACTTGAAGTTGTGTCTCGCTACCGCGACCCACAACTTCAAGTGAGTGAGAATTACTTGTATTAGTTTCATATGAGACTAAACATTTGCATATCTTGATGTTAAACACACATTTCGTTCCCCATAAATGCTATTTCAACGGCTAATAAAACGGATTGAAAACGACAATAGTCACGCTTTGTGATTTAAAAGTTAATATTTCAGCTCCACCCAGTCTTTACTGGCCATCTTCCGTCCCAAACTGTAACCACTTACCGTTTTTGCCTCCTCTGGCCGCGAACTCCCACTCGTACTCTGTGGGGAGTCGTTTTCCGGCCCAGACACAGAAGGCCAGGGCGTCCAGGTAGCTCACGTGTGTGACCGGGTGATCTGGGCGAGATCTCACGTCACTTCCGGGACCTTCAGGCTGAAACACAAAACAAAATGGCGATGATAAAACAAAACGATGATAAGCCTCTTCAAGTACAGATTTGGGAGATCAGAGATTTAAACCTTTCAGTGGTTAAACTATAGATCGACTATAGACGTCAGAATCTGACGTCTATATACGTCAGATTATGACGTCTAAAGTCGATCCTTGCACTAAAAGAGTAAACATATTTATAGTGGCCGCAGACCTATAACATTCGTATTCAAATGAAGCGGAAAAAATAACTAAGATATTTATAACGATTTCAAATTTAAAAAACCTTTGTACTTCATAGTTTATACAAAATATTTCAGCGTTTTAATGGTTAATCAGGAAGATTGTCGTATTTTTTGGTAAAAAGTCCAGCTTTCCGCTGGTGATCTGGCGGGTTCCCAGAATGAACTCAACTAAGCCCCCTCCCCACTCCCGTCTCCCAATTAGATAATTAGACTGAGATGAATGATTCATCAGATTTATGTAATACAGAGATAAACAAGATAATGTGAATACTTGAAAAGTACATTGGATGAGCTTAAAGATAATTTGTTTCATATTATGAAAAAATGTACATAAAATAGGGCCCAACAGAAAAAAGTGGAGATAAGATGGGCTATTTAACAAATCTAAAATTCCCGAAACTACACCATGAAAGACGAAACTTTGACCCGGTATACTAGGACACATTATATGTTTGCAAAATGGAGACTTACATAAGTCCAGGTGGCACCCTTGATGGGGAACCACCAAGGTTCATCAGGGTGCTTCAGGTCGGGATGCTTATCAGCCTCCTGTGCCTTATGGGCGAAGAACACCCAGCTGACTCCCTTGGTCTCTGCTGTGGTCCGGTATCTCCTCTTCTTCTTCCTGAATATCCTGTACAGACCAGAAAGAGGCATTAAATGAGTATATTCATATGGCATCGATGCGAAGGCGAGATCAGCACTCATCACCACATCAAGCCGGAGCATAATAAGCATTTCAGCGTGAAAACCGTCCTTACACGTCAGAATTCTGACGTCTGAAGTCGATCCCTGGAATGAAAGAGTAGAATGTTCATGATGGCCGTAGACCCATCACATAAGTAGGCCTATTCAAATGAAACAAAAAGAGCTAACTAAGACATTTTTGATGATTTAAAATTGACAGAAAGCCTTTGGTCTCCAAGGTTTATGCGAAAATACATGTATTTCAGCGTTGTAGGAGTTAACACTCTGGTTTCATGTGGTGACGAATGCCCATATCGCCATATCCAACGACGCAGTATTAATTTTCTCTAAAAGAGTCTATCTTCAAGTTTATCAGCAAAATAATAATGTTATTATGTCGTCGCCTCGGAGCTAAAGGATCCTATCTGACACTCGTCAGAGTGGCAGATAGGATCCTTTAGCTCCGAGGCGACGATGTGTCCTGAGAAACATAGCAAAATCAAACGGACCAGCTTACAGGAGCAAGTAGGCGATGGACTGGTCTCACCATACGTTTCGTGTAGTCAGGCAGCCAAGGCGGGGAATCGACCTTTCTCCTGTGTATTTGATTATTTTTAAAACAAAATTCAAAATCCCATAAAAATGATCAAATCACTGAAGTTATGATATCAACACCCCATATGCCAGTCTAATTAAAACACATGTATACTGCCAACATTCTAAGGGCCGAATTCATCATTTTGGTTCCGATTTACACCCCTATATGTGATACACCATAATAAAGCCTAAGCTGTCCTTTTACAAAAAGCATTCTTAAGCCCATTCCTAGAAAAGACACACATCCTTAAATTCTCACCCCCTGGATCCATCCGAAAATCTCATAACGCAGTTATACCCTTCTCTTTTTTGCTAGTATACATTTGGAAGACACATAAGGGGCCTTGCGAAGTTAAAAAAATTCCAGACATCCCCAAAAAATTGGATAGAGCTCACCCCACCCCTCTCCCCTTATCCATTTTTTTGGAAACCAATCTTCGACACGATTTAGGCCTAGACCTATGACAAAATGGCCCTGGACCCACCCACCCACTTCCAATTTTTTTTGGATGTTTGGAATTTGTTTAATTTTGCAACATCCCTAAGCATAATTTTATCAGTTCTACAGTGTTCGACCAATACAATTATAGCTAGCTGAAAATATCATATCCTTTTGTGGAATGTTCCCAACAGACAGGAGTCTGTTGCCATCCAACATTTCTATTGAATAGAACCTGTGCTCATGAAATATTTGTAAGCAAATGCGAAATATTGACAATTTTTGCGGCGGCCATCTTGGATTCTGCCGTAAATGTTGTTTTTTGCCACTTGTGAACAAAAATATGCAAGATTTGACGTCTCACCAGAGACAGTTATTATAATATCTCTGGTCTCACCACACATAATACCCTACCCATAGACTTACATGTATTATGACCCATACGCTGAGGCCTCCCAGCATTGCTAAAATGGGGAAATGTAAAATATCTTATATGTCATTTTAATCATTCGTCTGTTCTCTTTCAATAAACAAAATAAAAATGGTATGCGAATCTGCTTGCTTTTCTGTTATTTTGGCCTAGAATAAGCTCTTGTCCCACTCTCCCCTGAGCGACCTAGAAAAAAATTGACCTCGTTTTTTAGAAGAGCCTTGTTACAGCCAGCACAAGGACTTCCTGTTAAATCTATCTTTCATAATTTCGATGCTTTTGTTACAACAAAACATCACAGAATCGATTTAAATTGGTATCAGAATGATATATCCATAATAGGCTAATCACCACCGGAGCTGCTGCAAAGAGCCACAATTTTTAAAAAGAGAAAAACTTACTTATTTTTAAACTTTAGAATGATATGAGCGAACAAATTTGTGTGATGAGACCTTAGATACCAAAAACGTGATGTGAAATGTAAAAAAACATGTTTAATAATACATTTCAGCTTGAATCATTGTTTTTGAATGGCCATAATGATCAATTAATACAAAAAATCAAGCATTGGTGACTTAATTCAAACTTAAGGGATATATCTGAACCAAATTGTGTACGCGCATAAGGAGACTTCTGTAAACGAATGAACCTGTTGTCATAAACGATTCGCAAAACAACGAAAAAAAAATGCATTTTGCGACATATTAACAATATCTAAGACAGCTCTTAGACATGTTACAGGTGTGATTACTACAGCAAAATTATATTATTTCAATTGAATGGGCCAACATTGCAATAGAATGAGGTAGACGTGAAAATCACATTTTAGTGATCAATCAGAGTATGTAACTAGAGACCCCCGGAAACAATTCTAGACATGTGGACAAAATGCTGTACTGCCGGTTTAGGTAACTCTTTAAATATATTTTTTTTAACTTACGAGAAATCGCCATTGGTGACCGGATACCTGTCTATCATAAAAGGTTTCACATCGGCGTTCTTCACCGGATATTCTCCTGTTTTGGACGACTTGTCAAGGACACCCATCTTGAAAGGTCCACCCTGAAAAAAAACTGAAATATTAACTGTACGAAACAAAAAATGCCATAGCCATAGTGCCATTTAGGCGCGTCCTATATACGAAACTATTCTAATTTTATTCATTTATTACATCTTCATAAATAGAGAAATTCTCTTCACCCGCCGGTGCCGAATATATTGGATTTTTCAATCAATTATTATCACATTCAGTACCGCCTTTCAAGCATGTTAAAGCCATAATGTGACATCAATCAGCACGATTTGAACAGAGTTGACCTGAATGATATTCACCCACTTGAAGTTGTGGATCGCGTAAGCTAGACACAACTTCAAGTGGGTAAAAATTCCAATTGAATAAATTGGCGGTTAAAGGGTTAACTCACACAGCGCAAAAAGCTAGCTCAGACATTTATGACACTTTCAAATTGAAAATAACCCTTTTTCTCCATGGTTTATATAAAATTCAGCGCTTTAAGGGCTAAAACAGCATATAATATAGCATCGTCAAGATACAATCACACTAAAATATATTGTATATATACAACAGCCACAATACAATGATGAAATAATTATGGCCGTGGTGGGTATATGTACTCTCACTTTTATTTATCTTGAAATGTGATTATGGATACAGCATTTTCCACCTCGAAATGGGAATAACAATGGATATTTATTAAATCTGCCCATTGTTATTCCCATTTACAGGTGGAAAATGCGGTATCAATAATCACATCTCAAGATAAATAAAATTGAGAGTACATATACATATATTTTGTTGATTATTTTAACCTGACTGTGTCGCTTTAATAAAAACAAGGCATAATCCACGCGAATAAAGCAGTTGTGATCTTAATTCGTTTTAGGAAATATAATTTTCTAAAGCGAAAGTTTAGAAACATAAAGCTATGGCGGATGACGGTGAGACGTTAATGGATGAAAAATACAGATTTTTTGGAGAGAATTAAAAGAAATAGAAACGAGTTGTCGTCAACTGACAGTGAAGGTGTACCGAGTCCCCAGCACAAACTCCATATTGCACAAGATGACGGTACACCAATTGGGACTGCTCCACCTGACAATATACATGATAATATATACAAACTACTGCAAACCATGCGTGAAGAGCAAAACAAGACACTGGCGAAAATACGCGGTGAAAATCTGGCAACGAATCGAATGGTTGGAAGTAAACTGGATTAGATGCAGATGCAGACAAAATTAGATATTTGTGCTTCTAGAGCTCTTGGTGGAATTGTGTCCAAGTGTAAACAATACTCTGATGTGGGATATAATACATATTGTCATCTGTTTGATTCTTTTGTAGTACCTGTTCAAGATTATACCTGTGAAATTTGGTGGAATTCTAATATAAATATGTCCGATAAAATATAACAGCGAGCCATGAGATATTACTTTTAAGTGTACACAATATTACCCCACTACACCGCATTATGGTGAAATGGGATGACTAAATTCTAAATATCGTCATTATATACATGTAATTAGACTTTGGAACCGTTTAGTAAATATGGACCATCATAGATTAACAAAACATATTTTTCAGTCCGACACATTATTTTCGGTGACAGGTAAGCGCAATTGGTCGTACGACGTAAATTCAATTATTCAACACCTAAGGTTACCTAAAAATATTTTTGAAAACTTTGTCGCGTGTGATATTTCAAATGTAAAACATGAAACTTTTTTTTTATTAATGGACGAAGAGAGGAAGCGAGACATTGTATATAAACCAAAATTGAGGAAATATATCACCCTTAAAGAAAATTTGCTATACCAGATTACTTTTCCACTTTACTACCTCATAGAAGTATTTTTTCAACAATTTTGTTGTGGAATTTTACTTTTGAGAGTAGAAACAGGCCATAGACAGAGAGTTAGGGATGAAACAACTGGACAGACACGCTCTCTGAGACTGTATGAGCGTGTCTGTTCAATTTGCTCATCTGGCCAAGTCGAAGATGAATATCATTTCTTGTTAAAATGTAATGTATTTTCCGATATAAGAGTTGATTATATAAACAATATTATGCCTAATAACGCCGATTTCATTAATTTCAATTTAAAACAAAAAAATACTTTTTTGATCATCAAATTTTGGAGAGAAACGCTGATTGTTTTGTGTAAGGCGTGGTCAAAAAGAAAGACATGTTTATATCGGTAATGTTTGCCTCCTCGGCACACTGTATACGTTTTTATTTGCTATATCCCTGTATAAAGTGACATTGTAGGCCAAATTGGCCCGGCATATTTTATTGTTAATTACCATGATATTTATGTTTATGTTGTGTATGTATATGCATGTCAATATAATAAATAAATACTTACTTTACTATTTAATTTACTAATGTATGTTTTAAAACGAGAATAATGGTGACCTGAGGTTAACCCTTTTCGCGCCCACGTTTTTTCAGGATTTCTAAACAAAAAAAAATAAGGCAATACATATATTCTGATATATTTTAAACTGTTATTCCAATACAAATGAAACTTTCTACGCACACATGCAACACTTGGGAGTCAATATAAATTTGTTATTATACCTCTTGAAAACGTCCCCTCACTCCCTAGAAACGGTTCCCATGGTAACTGTACAGAATAGTCAGTATTATGTATTTATCCATGCTACATAACATCTAATCACTATATTATAATTATATCAATACATTTATTCAATTATAAGATGTCAGACGAAACATATTTTACAATATTACCCATGAGCACGCAGTGGGATATCTTGCTTTATCGAGCATAGCGTCCAACTATTTTAAATAGCTAGATACCTTGAATGTCGCGCGCCCCAAGACCGGCCAATCAGACAACCCTTGATAGCTGGCTGAGAGCATAGCTTGCTTGTTTCCGTTGGCATGATAGATCAGATAGATAGATAAGCTCAGAATCTGACGCTGATGTCATTGTGTTCCCAGCTCTCTGAATGGCGGCCTCTATATGATTAGTGGCCGCCATGACGAAATTCGGTACACCCCACTGTCCAAATAAGAGATACCCAACTTGATTATATAATACATCTAGCAACGGAAACAGGTGACTGTGTATGAGAGATGAACAAGAGGTCAATTCTTCATGACCTTTTAGAACCTATTTATAAATCTGAAACATCCAATGAGGTTTGAATCTCAGACACACCCCCAAGATGACCACATAGACAGAATAACTGATTATAGTACTCGATACCACTGGGTACCGTCTCGCGGCCGAAGTGATTCGGCAGCACTCGGAGTGTGTGTGTATATAAAGACATGGGTATCAACTCCACAGCCATGCGCGTCCAAAATATCGGCAGTCCCTTCACAATACATCGCCTAGCTGAGTAATATTAAATCCTAAGAAACCAAATTAAGTGTAAAATCATCGAATGATAATTATTCTTTGCATATGTTACAAAATAACACCTCCGGAAAGGCGAAAAACGCCATAATTCTCCATAAATACGGGCACATTTTGTTTGCCGTCATTTCTCGACACGAACCCATCACACTTTCGGTACCGCCCACTTTTCAAGGCAATCTGAGAAAACAACATATTTTATAACAAAGCTCACTAATTATAACTTGCCGTGTGGCATATTACAATCTCTTTTTGTCCTGAAGACATCACAAATTAAAGTAAACGGAAAAAATCATTCGTTGTTTCACTTTATCGACAAATGGTCAGTTAATTTACTCACTGGTAGACTTAATTATGCAACAGGTGTCCACTCGCTACTAGCATACACGATGCGTTGAATCAATGTTGGCGCGATGCTATACCATCACCTGCAGCGTTAGCCAGATACGAATACAGCATCGGGTGAACGTTGTGTAGGTACCAGCAGAGACTGTTCATGAACAATCTCTGGTACCAGCATTATAACAACAGTCTCTCTATCATGCAAACTCGTTGATAGAAAACGAGAATTAAACACATGCACTGCACTGCTTTCGTGATTGTGCAGTATTAACGTCACGTCAAAGATGATCGTTGAATGTTAAGATAAAATAAATCGTATCTTTATTTCCGATGACAAATATATAAGATACATGAAAATAATAACAATAATATACTTAATTACATGGTCCATCGGGTACCGACGTTCAATAACACAGTACAAGAAATAACTAGCAGATGAAGAAGGGTCTAGATTTATGGTGGTGATCACCCATAATATAGGCAATTGAACTATTTTCGTCTCAAATCAAAATTGCACGATGAACAATTAGACAGAGATGGTAGTATTATCAGCTATGTCAGCTTGGTGAAGACAATAGAGACAGGCATAGTGTTACTACCTAAAATGGCCTTACATAGTTTGTTGCTTATGATTTTTTTTCTCGAGTTCACGCTTTCACAGCATATGCTTCACAATGCGTTCTAATGTCTTTGTTTGTAAGCCTGTGGCACTTTAGTACAAAAAATTGTTCCGTCGTATACTGTCACGTTTAGGAATTGAAAGAGATGTAATTTTATTTGGTGTTTAATCACATAATATTATATCGCAAAACAAAACTGAATATTTTATATTGTCCAAAGTAGCAGAAGTATCTACATTTACTAATATTAATAGCCTGGTGGCAGAATCTTTACTGCGCTCTAGAAAAAGGTTCAGCTTTGTTACCATGTGGAAATCATTTGTATGCTTTGTTCGCCTGCGGCCGAAAGCATTATGTTGTCGGGTTGTCCGTCCGTCCGTCCGTCGGTATATTGACAAATATTTATTCAGGATCAGGTCGGGGGTGGGGATCAGGGCCAACTTGATTTTTGTTTGCCAGGGGGGCAGGCGGGGGGTCAAAACAAATTTAAACAAAAAAGTAGGGGGTCCAGGCAAATTATTATTTTTTTCAGTAGCCTCTTCAGGATTATTTTTTTTCGGGTGAGGGGGAAGGTGGGTCAAACGAATTTATTATTTTACTTTTATTATTTTAATTCTTTTGCAAAAAACATCTTCTGATTTAATTTATTTTGGTGGGGTGGGGGGGGGGGGGCAGGTAAATCAAAAGGATATTTGTATTTATTTTGACTGTCTTTTAAAAAATATATAGGGTATATTTGGGTATATTTGGGTATACAGTTATTTTTGGGTGGGGGGAGGTACGATGTAGATCAAAGGAATATTAATTTTGACTGTTCTTAAAAAATAGGGGAGGGGGGGGGGGTGTTAACAACGGAGGCATCATGGACGCCTGCGTCGATTCACCTTTCTAGTTTTATTATGGTTATTGTCTATTAGGGTGTCAGGCTTAAGAAAACGTGGTTTCCGTTGCCGCATCATGCGTTTTTTATATAATAAATATGCTTATTTGGTGTACCCCCAAACCTATCTATATTTTAAGGGGTATGGTTACGTAAGCGTCTGTCGTTGCTGTTATTATTTACCTATCAAAACATGTACTACATCTGATAACATATACTTAAATTTATGTTATAATGGTGTGCTGCACGTTGTCGTGGAGTGAAGAGTCATATCTTTACAGACGTTGAAACATAATTATTATTAAAAAATAATTAGAATCAACAACAAAACACACTATTGAAATTGTAACACGCCATTCCAGTGGTGCAAGTGAATACAACTTTTTTTTTAACTCATTCAGCTTACGCGCAATATTTGTCAACAAAAATTTTTTTCCTGTGCCGGCCTGTCCACATATGACTAGATTGTGGTCCTGACACACAAACATGAACGCCCTATCCTGACTGTTTGTTAATAACTGATTTGCTTTTTAAAAGCATTTATTTGATAAAGATCAATGAATGCCTGTGCTGTCATCGTAATGGCAATAATAGAAGTCGAATTTGTATGATCGTGGCCCCATTGCTTTATGCTGGTAGCTTCACAGCAGATACGGGACGTTGACCCGATGCTGTTTTCGTGCTGGGCTGACGTTGCATGCGATGGAACAACATCGCGCCAACTTTGCTTCAGCGTATCGTGTATGTTGCTGGCTAGTGGACACCTGTTGCATAACTTATTCTGGCTGGTGTGTAAAATAACTGACGATTTGTTGATAAAGTAAGACAAATGATGTTTTTTTTCGTTTTCTTTAATTTTCGAAGTCTTCAGAACAAAGCGAGATGGTGATATGCCACACGGCAAGTTATAATTTGTGAGATTTGTTGTATAATACGTTGCTTTATCAGATTGCCTTGAAAAGTGGGCGGTACAGAAAGTGTGATGGGTTCGTGTCGAGAAATGACTGCAAACAAAATGTGCCCGTATTTATGGAGAATTGTGGTGTTATTCGCCTTCCTGGAGGTATTATTTTGTAACATATGCAATGAATAATTATCATTAGATGACTTTACACTTGATATGGTTTGTTAGGATTTAATATTACTCAGCTAGGCGATGTATTGTGAAGGGACTGCCGATATTTTGGACGAGAATGACTGTCGAGCTGCTACACATATCTTTATATACACACACACTCCTAGTGCTGCCGACTCACTTCGGCCGCGACACGGTACCCAGTGCTCGATACGGCCATGCTCCTGCAGTATGCACTCGCGTGAGACTGGCCAAGGGAAGATGTCTAAGACGTGCAATGTTTTACTATACTGGGTTGATGAGTCTCACCTTCAGTTCTACCATGGGATCTAGCTGAACGTGGGCGTGAGGCTCATCCGGATGTTGATCATTAGCTGGAACAGAAAAAAACATATTAATAATGAGTCATAATCAGGTACCATGTCATCCATGTTGAAACATTTTATATTCAGTTCATAGATATTCATTGACACCAATAAGTCTACAATAAGTCTTATGACATGTTACTGCATAGTAGTACATTATGTAGTTATAATATTTGACCTGTAAAATAATAGTAACAATACTAACCCTTCTGTTGCTGAATTGTTTGTTTCTATTTCTCATTCATTGGAAGCTAGAATTGCTAACGAAATTTGCAGCTTCAAATGACGATTTATATATATATATATATATATATATTTATGAAAAAATAAACTGACCCCAAGTGTGGGGTTTGTTCGAACAGTGGAATTCTAACTTTAACATGTTTTTCTGACTCTACTGTGTTTTCAATGTCAGAATAATGTAGGCTAAAAATAGCATCTATAGTTTATTACTTCTGGACAAAAACATCCGTCTCCTAACTTTATCATATACAAAAATAAATCACTTTTGTTCGAACTAGCCCCGGTCTCCCCTAGGCCTAAGAGTAAAAATATTCATAATGGCCGTCGTCCCATAACATAGGTATTCAGATAAACTGGAAAAAACTGACTAAGACATTTATGACGAAAAAAACCTCTCCATGGCTTAGACAAAAATAATTCAGCGTTGTGAGGGTTAAAAGTGTTCGTTTACTTACGTAAAACTTTGAGGGCGTGGATGGCGATCTGCCACATCATCAGTAGCAGCAGCGACGTCCGCACAGCACCTCCCACAGTCAGCATGGCTGCCACGTCAAGATGCGGCTCCTAATAACACGACCTTAAAGGGGTTCACCACTCACACAGCGTCTTTGACCGATAATTTAGAAGGTAGAAACCTCACAATCCGTCACACAATCAACAGATGGGATGTCTTAATACAAGCTCTTCCAATCTTGTGATCAGCTTACAATCTTTTCGCTTTTTACAGTTTAGCGCCTCCAATCCATGGTTTTAGGTTTATCCACCTGCATGATCTGTCGCGGGGTTAATACATTTCTTAATTCTCTTTTGTGGTATTATCTGTTCCACAGCTGGAGTAATTTCGATGTATGCGCTAAATCCACTGCTTCCTCTGCGGACGGAATCGATCCTTAATTATGACTTATCCCTAAGAATTTCACTCGTGTAATGTTTGTGAGGCTGTCCCCTTCTGCTAATTATACACCTATGATCTCTGTGACTAATGTACAAATGATGAAATCTCAAAAGTGACACGCGATGACACGACTTAAGTTGGAGGGATTCCAGTTAAGCTAAAAAGGAGAGCTGCCCCGACACCGTGCCAATGCTGGGACAGCTGTCCCAGCATTGACACGGCGTCGGGTCGATGTCACCAGCCGGGTGGACGATGCGCCAGGGTGGTACCAGATGTAGATATTTTAACTATCGTAAACGATAGTGAGCGAAAAATTGCTGTCCATTGTTTTATTCCCGAATATGGATCTCACGTAGACGCAATTAAAACAAAGCCTCCAGACGGTTTGTAAAAATTTTCTTTTAAATTTGGAAGAGTGCATTTTCAATGTTCATCTAGTGAAGACGTACTTTTCAATATGATCAATACAATAATAATGATATCACTGTAAAGCGTCCTGATCTGCGTATCTGCAGTATACCACGCTATAGAAAATAATAATAATAAAAACAATAGCACTTCATATATTATGGGCTAGAATACATCAACAGCTGATAATGAAATTAAAAATCCAGCTGAACATAAATGCAATGAAACGAATTTTCCAGCCAAATATAAAATGTCATCCTATCTTTCTCTCGTAAATTCAATAACCTGGGAAGCGCTGTGCATCGCGATTTACAGCACCAAACAAAACATGCTGGCCAGTCGTTGGATTAACGTTGGTTCACTGTCGGCAACGCTGGCTCATTATGAGTTCAGCATCGGTTGATCGCCTGGTGTTTGCCGAAGGTACAGTGGATTCGATCTTGAAACACAGACAATGATCTTAACCCTTAGAGCACTGATGCCGACTACAGTAGCCACGCTTTGTTTTTATTAACACCTGTATCACGTACAGTTGTTAAAAATAAAATATGTCCTAAATATTGAAATACCGAAATATGTTGGCACCTAAATTTCACAAATCATATAAATTTTCAGTCACTTGAAGTTGTGTGTCGCGGTAGCGAGACACAACTTCAATTGACTGAAAATTTAAATTGAATAGCTCAGTGCTCTAGGGGGTTATGTGGTCGCCGGGCGGCAGCTTGAGTGGAGAGGGGCTGTGGCGGGCACCCTCTGTTGCCTGAGGGGCTGCATTATTTCTGGTGGATTAATTACTCCTATAATAATTATTCACTTCCCTGTATAACCGTATGAGTTTCCACCCTTTGTGTGCTAAAATAATACAACTCACATTGATCCATAGAAGCGGAAAATTTATATCATCGATAAAATTTGCTCTGGAACTGTTAATTAATGGTTAAATAACTGTTTATATATTTCAAAATAATTTGATAACGATGACAGCTTTAGAATAGGGATGCCAAATACGCTGTACGTATGAAGTAAAAAAATCAGACATATTCCTGGTGTCGTTTGATATATTTGTTTCTATAAAAAAATCCTGTATTTGATGACCAGTAAAATAGAGCATTACAAGGAAATCAAAATTAGCTGTCTGAAAGACACACCATTTTTTACAACTATTAAAAATTAAATAAATTAAAATATTCAATTTAATAAACATATTAAATGCTTCAATATTTTTATACGCGCTTATTAATAAGTAATAATCTACTTAGTAAAGCCTTAATAAATGGGTTTTGACAACAAACTGAGTGCATATGAAGACGGCTGGAGAATACGATAAGTTAAAATAAAACTTCTCACATTTAGATGGAAATTAGATAATATCAACAGTACGGCTTTATATTTATATTATTGCGACAACAAAAAATAGTAGTGTAAAATAAACGCGAATGCAGTCATAAATGGAGATTCGAGGCTATTTTGGGGCGCTTGGAGCCACATGGTTACAAGATGGGACACTGCAGTGCTATAAGCCCATGACGCTTTAAATCAATATAGTCAGGCAGCAGTACTGTTGTGATCTGCTGCGCTCATATTGGCAACTCTAGTTTTTTACTTTTATATCAGCGATAACATTCCAAGTAAAATAATTAAACTAGTTGCCAGCTTTTTAAAACATTTATTTAAAAATAAAACATTTTCAGATTTTACGGCTAAAAAATAATAAAATTCAAAACCGGCATGTGTTTAAAAAGGAAATATAATTACAACCATGAATTTGCTGTACTTGTTCATCTCACGTATAACGATATAATAGGGATTTGAAACGATAATAAGGTATGCAGTACTAAATTGTGTGTGCCTTAATGTAATAACCCCAGATAGTAACCTGTTAGCTTGCTGTCGAATGAATTTAATTAGTTAGAGTTTCCAGAAACCGAGCCACGTTTTCATTTTGTGCGTATGGGGTGGCAGTGTTGCCAATGTAGGCGGTAGCTGTTGATTGTAGTTGACTTTCTATTCTATTTTGGGTAAATGAAGGTACATTCGCCACCTATCCATCTGATCAACTTCACAAATCATTAGCAAATCCAAAATAACCAAAATGCCTTGTATATATCATCAAAATGCAAAAAGATTAATGCTTCTGTATAGTCAGTGTTCCTTAACCCTTTAACGGCAGGTGCCGCATATATTCGGGTTTTTATTTTTTATAAGCACATTAAGTACCATTTTTTAAACATGTTAAAGATAAAATGTGACATCAATCAGCAATATTTGTAAACAGTTGACCTAGCCTGCATCAATTTTTCAGAAAGTTCGGAATAATATTCGAGTCATGCATGGCGGCCATCTTTAATATTATTCTGTCATTTTAGGACCTTCACCCTCATAACTTCAAAGCCACTTATCCGATATACTCAATATTCAACGTAATACATAGTAGTAGTATTTCCTAGACTGCATCAATTTTTCAGAAAATTTGGGAAAATATCCGGGTCATGACGGCCATATTTAATCTTTTTTTGTCAAATTAGGACCTTGTCACCATGATAACTTCTAAGCCGCTTATCCGATATACTCAATATTCAAAATACTGCATTGTAGTATTAAATTCTAGCCTGCATCAATTTTTCAAAAACTTCGGAATAATATACGGGTCATGGTGGCCATCTTGTGATTTGAACAGAGGCCTAGAACAGCAACGCATTACAGTAGTCAAGGCGACTGCTCACTAGAACATTGGCTAGAGAAATTGCAGTAGCTTTATTCAAATGAATTCGAATTCGTCTAAGATCTCGAATATGGTAGAAAGCTGATCTATAAATAATCGAAACATGTTTCTTGGATGAAAAAGCTGGATCAAAAGCAGCCAGGTTTCGTATGGAGTCTATTTCGGCAAAATTTTTGTTTAGAAGTTCAACTGGGGAAATTAGCAACTTTTTCACGTTGAGTTAAATTACAAATGATCATGAGCTCCGTCTCACTGGGATTAAGTTTCAGCATGTTTTGATTCATCCAAACCTGGATTGTCAGCATACAATTTTGTACACAGATTAAAGACTGTGTTATATCTTCTTCAACGAAACATGTGTATATTTGCGTATAATCAGCATAAAGCTGGTGCTTACCAAAAGCTGTTATTATTGAACAATATTGCGGAGTAGACAGTACACAATTGTACACCATCGACTTTAACAAGCTGAGAACGACCGGTCAGGTAGGATCGAACCCACTGCAACACCACACCATCGATGCCAAACCACTCAGCCAATCTACTGAGCAAGAGGTCATGATCGATCGTGTCAAAAGTCACAGAAAAATCCAAGAGCGAAAGAGCAGTTCACCACGTTCACCACGGTCTTGAGCTGACAAAATATCATTTTGAATATACGAAAGGGCCGTTTCTTTGGAATTTCCACTTTTATATGCTGATTGAAGGTTATTCGAAATACCTGAATTTTGCATGTGAGATTTTAATCCACTCGCGAGAAGGAGAAGGAGTGTAGAGAGAGAGAGAGAGAGAGAGTTTCTTAATCAAAAGAGTCGTATTATCCCACAGGGAGTTTTTTAAAAGCCACAGATGTCTATCTTTTCCGGCTCCGTATCCCCAATGATCGTCATCAAAAATTTGTTTTTTCTTTGATCACTTGAGTGAAATTTTTCTACAAACGCAGCTTCTTTTACCTTTGTAAGGCCATAACCATTCTATGTAGAAGGGGCTTATACACATTTGGCTCCACTGAAACAATGGACACCTAAATATGGGCTAAATTCAGAGACAGATACAAACCAAAAAAAATACTACCATTATTACATCTCCTATTTAATCATGTTAAAAAATACATATATGTTTGATATTTGCAGAATGATTCGACTTTGTTGATGTCAGAGTTTAATTTGTTTCTCAGAATGCCCCTTTAATTAAAAAAAAAATTGAAATAAGTGTTATTTTGCGAGACAATACTGCACGGTAGAACAGTCCAACATTCAGCTGGCCACTCAAATTTGGACCTTGTCACCCTGATATAACTTCAATATCCGATATACTCAATACTCAACATACTGCATAGTAGTATTAATTTATAGCCTGCATCAAGTTTTCAGAAAGTTCGGAAAACTATTCTGGTCATGCATGGCGGCCATCTTTAATATTTTTTCGTCAATTTAGTACATCAATAGCTCATCAATAGTACATAGTAGTATTACTACCTAGACTGCATAAATTTTTCAGAAAGTTCGGGAAAATATCCGGGTCATGGCGGCCATCTTTAATCTTTTTTCGTCAAATTAGAACCTTGTCACCCTGATAACTTCAAAGCTGCTTATTCGATAAACTCAATATTTCTTCTAAATTTGGCCCAGATGTCGACAGAACCCTACTTTGGGTGGATGCCAAGAAAGGCATCGCCTTGAGCCACCGTAGGGGTTAAAACCAAAATAGCCGCCACCATATCAGAAATATCAGAATTAAGCAATATAAGAATTAAAATCTTAAATTACACGAAATAAAACTCGCTACTGACAAGCATAATTTATGATACTTTTTGATTGATTTCTCCCCAAAATGTCACATTTTTATGAGATTTATTGGTACAACACTTAATTATCAGGGCGGGGGCCCTAGGGTAGTGGCTAGCACCGCTGCCTTTAGCGCCAGAGTTCGGGGTTCGGTTCCCGGTCTCGGCGGTTTGAAAGAAACTAAAAATGTTTCTTCCCCATCCACGTGTGAATGTCAGTATTGTGGGGAGCCTCCGTGACCGTGAGGTAGCGTTCTCGGCCTCAGAACGCCAGGGCTCGAATTTCGAATCCTGTGTCTGGAGGACAGTGTCATCTCAATCATCTCACCATCCTCAAGAGGTTCGCCTGGCCCAATTTAGCCTATATGTGCACGAAGGTGGCCTAAAGCCAGATTCATTTCATTTCATTACTTGATTATCATGATCTGTTCATACCATGTCAAATAACTGCACATTTGTCGATCATTTCCACACAAGTACATCATTTTTACATGATCACAGGCCCACCAATAATAAATAAACAGTATCAGTGATAAATAATTAAATTGATTATTGAACCTTATTGAGCTTGTATTTTGACCCCACTAAAGTTATTACGACACATGAAATTAGGAATGATACGATACGGAAGAACTTGTCACTGGAACCACGCGATCATCCTAATTTATTGCAATAAACTATTGTCATTATTGTCAAAATTTGAGTTCTATATCCCAGTAACAAACAACGCGTCAGCAGATTTATCCTCGAAATATCACATTTAATGTAATTGAATGTTATTTAGAGCATATGCGTCATACACAATAATAACATTTATCGACAACTAAAAGTTGAATTACATTACATCGTAGCATGCAGAAGTAAAAATATTTAGCACCAAAATTATCTACGTATTATTAAAAGTGTAATAAGTTATACTTATAACGTGTTTGTAATACAAATAATCTACAAATAAATAGTTTCTGTCATGCAGTCATTGCCAGGGGACCAGGCCGTGTGGGATCAGTGTACGCTGGTATCGTTTAGTTTTTGCTCTGGCCGCTGGTGATTTTGTTTTCTTTCTGAAACCTTGAATGATCCGTCCACAGTATGTCAAATAACTGCACATTTTAGATAATTTTCAGGAATATTCATGGTCAATATTCAAACTTGTTTCCTATAATAATTTCAAGACTATCTTTCTCTAAAATGTAGCCTATATGTGTAGGCTCCATTTGACGAGTAGTACATTTGTAAATTATGACACCCCTTTATAAACCCATTGACTTCATTCTGGTTAATTCTGAGGATTGTGTTTTAAAAGTGATCTTGTCCACTGAAGAAGTGATTACAGCCACTTTAAAAAGTATCTCAACCACTACAAAGTTGCTCAGATCACTTCTACAGTGGACAAGAACATTTTGTTTGTGGCCAAGTTTGTGGCCAAGATGACTTTTAAAATGGTTTTGATGGCTTCTTTAGTAGTCAATATCACCTTTGTAGTGACCGAGATCACTTTTTAGAGGCAGACATAAGATTGTTAGTGACCAAGATCACTTTGCAGCGACTGAGATAACTTTTAAAGTGACTGTGATCACTTCTTCAGTGGCTAAAATCAATTTGTTGTGGCTTAGATAATTTTTGTCAGTGGCTGTCACTATAGAATTTGTTTGAGGCCAAGATCACCTTTGTAATAGCTGAGAAAAACTTTAAAGTGGCTGTGATCAATTCCCCAAGATCACCTTTTAGTGGGCTCCCTTAGTGCATATAGGGACCATAGTGTTATTTGCTGGACAACATTACCAAGCTTTCAGATATTGTTCACAAGGTTCTTAAAGTTGCATTTGTCCAAAGCGCCACTGATTTTTTTTATAGTTTTGTTCGAATATGGAGCATTTTTCAAAATGGCTGCCAAATCGCCATAAATGCATGATAAGCGAACGGTTTTTACACCAGAATAGTGAAAGGGATTAGCTAACACTGTTACTGTATAAAACTTAGTTTCAAGTGATTATAGGGGTTTATAACATAACTGATACATAATTTTAAAAGCAATTTGCAAAACAATGGCTAACACTTTTTTTCAAAATGGCCACCATACACTCTGTATATAGACCGTGTTTTGTTAATGTGGTACTTGCTTCTAAATGTCCATATCATAATGAAGCCATTGACTGTATAGTGATAGGTAATATCTGTCATATAAACACACTAAATGACGGCAGGGACTTGCAACCATAGCATACATATATTTCTCATCATCATAGCATAACTAATTAGAAGCAACTTCCATTTACATTTATATCTGAAATATGGATGGTTGCGAGTATTTTTGCTAAGGACGACGAAGAGTCCTCCTGTGGCCCAAGCATATTTGAAACAAATTGTCACCAACCTTCATCATTAACAAACATCATGTTTTCTAATTTGGTCAAAGCAAAATTACCTCTTTTAAATGTATGTTTCAATCGGAAATTACTTTCACTACCACCTTCTCGACCATGTTTTAAATTGGAAGGAGATGTCAGCTTAAATCCTCAAATCAAAATTGCAACCATGAATGCTCGATCTATCAAACCTAAAACTGCCCCCTTCTCGGAATATATAGCATGTAAAAATTTGGACATTGTGGCAGTGACAGAAACATGGCTAAAACCTCATTCATCAGATCCACTATCCTTCCACTAGCGTTAGCTAGTGGCTCTGATTGATTGCACTGTAAAATGTGTTCTGTAGCCGTATTCATAAATTTGACCTGATTTGGTATTTGGCCAATAAGGCAATACCTGACAGAAATGGTGTCCTTGACATTCTAAACCAATGTTGATTTTATGTTGGGCCAGCGTCGTAGACAATTGGCATACATCAATACAGACTTGTCAATCATACAGCATAACAAGGATAAGTCTACAACGGCCCAATGTTTTCTCAATGTTGGGCCTGCGTCGCAAACGATGGACCAACATTAAACCAATGTTGCTTTTATCCTGCGCCGTCATTATATAGGATGGACCAACTATAATACAACACAGGTTGATCGCATGTACCGGTCATAATAAAACTAGGCATAAAATGACAACCTTAGTAGCCCAGTATAGGGGAGACATAATTATATAAACTTGTCTCTCATAGGTGCAAGGAATCCTCGAACTTGACATAGTTTCAGGGTCAGGTGTGGGTCACGGTACACCAGATTTTGATGCCCTATCAGAACGCAGCAATTACAAAAGAGAATCCCAAAGCACTGTAGCAGGCCACCTAGCTGTGCTAGTGTGGCCCTGAGAAGGAGGCTGGGCTAAAACATGATGAAACGAAATCAACGATAGCTGATATCTCACCTTCTGGCTATTCGTTTTTTCATGAACCTCGCGCAGATCAGTGGGCAGGAGGAGGTGTAGGCATACTAGTGTCTGACTAATTAAAAACTGACATTCATCCTCTGCCATCATTTAAAATGTTCGAAGCGATCTCTACACGTATCGGAAACAACTCGTTTAGTGGTTTCTTTGTCTGCCTGTATAGGCTTGACAACGGTACATGTCAATTTTTTGATGAATTTCAAGATCTACTAGAGAACATAATTTTACTGCATGACAATTTGTATAAATTGGGAGATTGCAACTTACATCTAGAAAACTCAAAATGACACACCAACAAATTCAATGAAATGCTCACATGTTTCGATCTCAAGCAGCATGTTAATTTTCCAACTCATGATCATGGTCATTGATTAGATCTGCTAATCACCAAACGCATTTCTAATTCTATCAAATCAGTTTCTTCGGCAGCAGGTATCTCGGACCATCTTGTGGACGTATCAGAAATTGGCTGTTGTAAGACGAAATGGCTACAAAGAAAAAATATCGTTTCGGAAAATAAACATAATTGATTAGGACTCGTTTCATTCAGATATTCTCAATTTGGATTTAATAAAGAAACCAGAGAAAGATCTCTCGGCACTATGTCAACAGTACGATTCTGTTCTTGGCTGTATTTTAGACAAACACGCTCCTGTATGTACAAAGACTCTGCCCAGAAAACCACCAGCTCTATGGACAACTCCGGAAAAAGCTAAAACCATTCGCCACAATCTCGAACAAACATGGCGCGGATCTCGCACACATCTAGATCGTTCTCGTTACAAACATCAATGCCACATGTGTAATAGAATGATGACAAAAGCTAAATCGCAATATTTAGCTGATGTTATTTCTTAAAATATTGGTGTACTATTCGACAGTAGCCGCAATTTCCGAAAACACATATCCCAAACATGTAGGGTATGCTTCTATCATGTTTGAGTCGAATTCGAAAAAGTCTGTCCTTAGATCTTGTCAAGCAAATTGCAGTGATACTCGCTAGTAGTAAGTTAGATTATTGTAACTCCCTTTTTCACAATATGTCAGAAAAGGATATAGATGTAAATAGATTTGTTGTTCATCGTATAGAGACTGAGACTGGGTCAAGAGCTTTCTCTATATCTGGTCCAGCCTTCCAATACGTATTGCCGAAACAATCTTAACATTCCGGAAATTACTCAAATCTCACCTGTTTGACCTGGCTTTTCCACCCTAGTCCCTCAGCAGCCCGGCTCCCTGTTGACGAACCTGCTTTGGCCTCGATTATGACACATTATCACGCTAAGGATTTATGCGCCTCTGAGCTCGGTCCGCTGAGGATATAGGCGCTATAGAAGTTTTATTGATTGATTGATTGATTGATTGATATTGGGCTCCCTTAGCGCTTATAGGGAACATAGTATCATTTGCCGGTCAAAATTACCAAACTTTCAGATAATGTTCACAAGGGTCCTAACTATATTTTTTCCAAAGCGCAACTGATATTACTAAGGTTTGACCCAATATTACGGATTTTTTCAAAATGGCCGCCAAATCGCTATAAATGCATTATGGTCTACCCACCACAAATGTCAATCTCATTGAAACACATGTAAACTGCCTCAATGCGCAGGCCGATTTTACCACTTTTAAAACTATTAGATATTTAGTGTGACATATCAGGATAAAGCTTGAGATGTCCTTGTTCGAAAACAGGCCCGCTATGGGTATGCTTAACAGACAGATTTAGAGCTACGCCCCCTAGCGTTTAAAAAGGTCACTACTTTTCAAACTGGGCTAATATCCGTACTCTCTTCCACAGAACAGACACACCTCATTTTAACCCATTGTATCCCTGCGAGGTTCTCATCAAACAGATATATCTGATATCCTTGACAAAGAAGATAACGGGTGCTTATTAAATATCCGCAAAATTATCACTTCTATATATTTTATTTTGCTTCACTAGAGGTTGGAACAGCCGCATTAAAAATATTTTGTGTGATGATTCTATCATTAGTAGATACCTCCATGGATTTCGGCCTATTTAGGGTGGTGAGACCTTATGAGCAAACGTTTTGCTTACACCGGAATATTGTAGACGACTCGTTAATACATAGTTAGAAGTGATTATGATGTATTTTCTGAAAAAACCCCATTAAAAATACATTTAAAAGGCCGCCATACAGTATATATCAGACCGTGTTTTATTTTCTGTGGTAATACCAGAGTATACCTATGTGTATAGGTTTAACATAGTAGTAAGATACGACAGTAATTTACTACCATAATATCCACATTTCCCATTGTTGGAGCTTAACTGAATTGAAAATTTAGGCCACTTTTGTGCACATATAGTCTAAAGTGAAACAGGAGAACCCCCTGAGGATCATGAGATGACAATGCCATCCAGACAATGGATTCGAAATTCGAGCCCTGGCGTTCTGAGGCCGAGCACGCTATACCTCTCGGTCACGGAGGTGCCCACAATATTGAATCATTATGAAAGGAGCGGAGAAGAAATATTTTGTTTCTTTGAAACTTGAAGGCCGGAGTGGGGCTCGAACCCCGCGATCTCCGACTTTCCAAGCATGCAGCATTAACCACTGCACCAGGGCCCCCGTCCTTGTAACATATCACTAATTAGAAACAACATCTTGCCTTAAAATATGAATGATATCAAGTATTTTTGCTAGGTCTGGATCTTGAATGTGGACATTAAATCATCATACTATAATATGCAACGGTATTAACCCAGATTGATGTATGTTTATTATAATCTAGTCATATTCCCTGAGAAATTAGTTTGGCTCTGTATGATAATTCCGTGACCGTTAACGTAATTTTTGGTTTTTATGCGTTTCTAGTCTAGAAATTAATTGCTATTATTTTTTAGATAATTAAAAATTGCTCTATATTTCTAGATGATTTGAGGTCAATTTGGATGAGTCCAAAGTAGTTACAAACATTTGAGAGAGACTAAAAAGATCTCATTTCATCGTATAGGTAGGCAAAATTGGAGGTGGTCACCATTGTCAGTAAGAAGTTAATACATGTTGATCTACCATATATTGCTTATTCTCATAAAATACATACCAATTCACGTGATATTTTAGACCAGCAAACTAATTGTGTTCCCTTGCGGTCAAATTTAATATTACTAATGTGAAACTTGAACATTAGTAATTTTAAATTACAGCTATATCGGTAATGAACTGGCTTGGAAAGTGGAATAGTATTCAATATCTTGCAATATTAACCAATAGTGGGCTCATGTGTGATTCATTTCAATGCTCACAATTGTACAATTATAATAAACATAAATAGCTATTTTCAGTCATATTTGCATCATAACATTATCCTACTTATAATTTATTATTCACAAAATATAATATTATTTTCATGAATAATTCATTTCCTATCACAATTAAAAAGTAAAACACAAAACAAAACTATAATATTCCATGGTAGTGACAAATATCCCACTTTCCAAGCCATTTCATTATTGGTATACTTGTAATTTAAAATTAATAATGCTCAACTTCAGCTGTGACAGCCTGTGTCTGGTGGCTGATCTGGGGTTTGTTTTGGACTAGACCATGTTGACAAAGTAAGGCGGCCATGACAGCATTAGATACCATACATTGTCATTCAACGTGACAATCTCCAAATATTGTTTTAATTCAGTCTGTCGTTGTAAATAATGAGATATGTACAACATTAGTTTTTCTGTATCATTTTAAATAACAAAAATAGTTTTCCTGTATCATTTTAAATACCAAAAATATATCCCACCTTACATATGGTATTGCTGTGCTCCTCCCCACGACCTCACCCCAACATTTTGTCGAAAAAGATAACAGATATTCCTGAAGAGAAAAACCCCATGGAAAGAAATTCAACATGTTATTTTAGTGTCGCCATTCTATAGGAGGCTGAGCAAATTGTTTCTCAGAATGACAACCATCTGAAGCGGTTTACTTCATCACAGACTAACTGTACAGACTATCACATATCAGAGACTATACTCCACATCCCTTTTCTTAATATATGTTCACTCAATCAGTTAAATTATTTTTGTTAATTAATTAAAATTGTGCAGTGAATATTCTCAATCTCCTCGAGTGGGACCTGCCAAGTGTGTTTATTTTTTTCACATGATAGAAAAATCATCATGGTTAAGATGAACAATGGTCATAAATGCCCCCATAATGCAAATTGTCGGGCGGGTGGGGCATGACCCTGGAAACCTAGTTGGCGTACACCTGTAAAGCACGCATAAAAAAATTATCATCACCCGAATTTACAAGAAGTCCTCCCCAAACTCCTTGAGCTTGTGGGAAACCACCAGCCATCTTGGTGATAGATATTGGTTGAAAAACCTAAAAGGCACATGAACTGGAATCTAGAAATAAAAAAATGACACATATTATTAACTAGGTGAAAAACTAATATTAATTTTCATAAATAAAGATACGGTGATCATATTTTTTTTGTATGTGAAATAAAATAATTTCTAAATCCACAGTCATATAAAAACCATAAATTACACCTATTTAGGTGGTAAATGAAGATTATTTTATGGAGAACAACGGCGACCATCTTGGATTTGTCGGTAAAATATAGGTCGAATCATCTCAAAAACTCATGAAATTTATTTTTCGAACAAACACTACCTAGAAACTATATATTATACATAGATGTGTGGTAAATCAACGGAAATTCAATTTGTATACATTTTGGCGGCCATTTTGTATTTTAGGCTTTATAAATTTTACCTACACTTTTGAGAGAGGCATATAGGCCGATTTTTATATGTATTCGTTGTATAAGGCAAATCAACCATAAAACCAACCTGCTGAAGCAACGATCACGGAATTAACATATATGACTCAACTAAATAGCGGCCATTTAAAAAAAAAATGTCATACTTTTGACAATATGAATCAATATTTTTGGCGCTTTGGATAAAATCATGTCTAAGACCTTTGTGGACAATCCCTGAAAATTGCATGTTTTTGTCCAGCAAATAACACTAGGGGCAGTAAGGGAGCCCACTATTTGTAGTGGCTGAGATAATGGCAAAAATATTTTTTAAAGTGGCTATGATCACTTCTTTAGTGGCCAAGATCATGTTAGTAGTGGCTGAGATTTTCTGAAAGTGGTTGTACCCACTTATTTAGTGGACAAGATCACTTTGTGGTGGTTTAGATATTTTTAAAGTGGCTGTGATCACTTCTTTGATGGCCAAGATAACTTTATATCAAATTTATTACCAATTTATATCCGTATAGAACTCAGGGTATATACATTTTGTGGTACATTATTATATATAATACATTGATACATTGATGTACAACAATGTCAAACGCGCCAAAACCGGAGATAAAAAAACTACATATTGATTTGAATAGTATATAGGTGAAATACACTCTTGAAAGCGTTGCAACCTACAAAATAACTACAAATAGAACATGTTTACAATACATATATAGCTATTTTAGAAATTACATCCTTAGTTAAAAATGCATGGGCCAGCGTCAACTCGCGAAGCCGTCGCATGGCTGACAACACGCCATACTAATTTATTAAGGTGGTTCCTACGACTGCCAAAACTCTCAGTATCGACGAAAACATAGGAACCACCTGGTAACCTCGCTGTTAAGTTTTTGGAAGCATAGCGAATAGCTTTTCCTCATCAGCTCAAACAATAGAGGCCGCGGTAATATTCTTAGTATGGTACGTGTGGTTGCAGATGGTACGTGGACTTACAATTTATATACAAATCTTGTACACATGTACATACATACATATAAATACAAATATAGTCATCGATTAAATACTAGCATTGTGATTTTCTTAATTTAAAAGCATTATATACAAATCTATCAACATGTACAGACACTCGCCTGCGTAGATTAAACAAGGTTTAAATTGTGTCATCGTGTCATCGTGGTGGCTTCTTGAAAAAATGGTAAATCCGTTACAATATCATCAAACAATGTTTTACGTGGATTTTCATATACAGTACACTTAAAAAGATTTTTTTTTCGTCTTACTTTTAAAGTGGCTGTGATCACTTTTTCAGTGGTGAGATCACTTTTGTGGCTTAGATAACTTTTTCAGCGACTGACACTAGTTTGTTAGTTGCTAAGTTCATATTTGTAGTGGCTCAGATAACTTTTAAAGTGGCTGTGATCACTTCTTTAGTGGTTAAGATCACTTTGTATTGGCTTAGATAACTTTCTCAGTTGCTGACACCAGTTTGTTAGAGGCCGAGATCACCTCTGTAGTGGCTGAGATCAATTTTATAGTGGCTGTGATCATTTATTTAGTGGTAAGATCACTTTTATAGAGGTTTAGATATTGTATTAAGTGGCTGTGATTATTTCTCCAGTGGCCAACATCATATTGTAGTGGCTAAGATAACTTTTTCAGTCGCTGACACCAGTTTTTTAGTGGCCAAGATCACATTTGTAGTGGCTCAGATAACTTTCAAAGTGGCAGTGATCACTTCGTTAATGGTCAAGATCACTTTTGTAGTTGTTTAGATAATTTTTAAAGTGGCTGTGATCACTTCTTCAGCGGTCAGGATCAGTTTTGCAAAATGGCTCCAGAAAATGTAACCGTGATAACAAACATGTATATCAGATAAAGTTAACATGAGCGAGATGAACTCCTGTTGGTATTCACTGAAAAGGTGGATTTTGTTCAAATGGAGGGATAAAATACAAACTTAGCGCTTTGTTGCACATTTCATCTTCAACAGAAATAAAATATTATGTAACCACGTTAAAGCCCTTGATAGTGACTTTCAACTTTTATCAAAAATGTTGATACAATTTTTAATTGAGTATTCATTAAGCAGAAATGTGAAACAATTTTCCCGAGCCGACAGAAAAGTGCGCCAATTTAAAATCCAACCAAAAAAGTTTGTAAAATTATGTTCTAATAGCTCATAATTTTTATTTCAAATGGGTTATTTTAGGTCAACAATAGTTCTAGAACAAATTTGAATCATAACCAAACATTTATTACATACAAAATCTGCTGAGAGAAATGTATTTTGACTATTTACTGAAGAAGCTCTATTGTGCATTTATTTATTATCGGATACAAAATATATTACACCCATGTTAAGGTAGATTAATATTGATGTTAACTATATTAACTATATATATATATATATATATATATATATATATATATATATATATATATATATATGTTAACTATATAGCTAAAAAATTGACTACTGAGTGGGAAATAATGTGAGAAATGGTCAATTATGCCGAGCCTGAAGTAAAGTGAGCAAATTTTACGTCTAATCAAAAAAAACATGTATTATGATTACACAACCCATTATTTTTATTCCAAATGGGTTTTTTTTAGTAAAGAATAGTTGTAGAGCATGCTTTAATTAAAAGTAAACATTTACACCATAAAAAAATCATCTGAGAAAAAGTATTTTGACCATTTACTGAAAAATGATGAAAAATAGGTAAAATCAAGGGTTAAAATACCAACTTAAAAATCTCTTGTGCATTTGTCTATGTTCAGAAACAACCTATTTTACATCCATGTCAAGGCCGATGCTAATAGCTTTCCATTGATATCAAATATATTGACATAGCTTAAAATTTGACTACTCATTGAGCACAAATGTGACATATGGTCAATTTTCCCGTGCCTGAAGAAACGACCGCCAATTTTTACGTCTAACCAGAAAAATGTGTACTATGTTCACATAACACCTTATTTTTTGTTCCAAATGGGGTTATTTCAAGTCAACAATAATTCTAGAACATGTTTAAATTAAAACTAAACATTTATGCCATACAAAAATCATTTCAGAAAAATATTTTGACTATTCACAAAAAAGGTAAAATTGGGGAAAAATAACAACTGAAAGCTCTCTGGCGCATTTGTCAATGATCGGACACACTATATTAGACATCCATGTGAACGCCTGTGTTAGTAGCTTTGTATTTATATCAAATTATTGATATAGCTTAAATGTTGACTACTCAGTGGGCAAACTTGTGTAATACGCTCGATATCTCAAAATCGGACCAAAATCGCACCTGGGTGATGTACTTTTCGGGCCATATTTCAGTAAATAAAGCAGCGGCAGTTACCTGATCAACAGGCTGATTCTGGCCCCTGGGTAGTACAGCTATGTGAAAATAATAGTGAATTAAATTCCCCTTCCAGGTGACACCTTACCCCCAGCCACGTCTAGTCTAGTATGAAACCTAATTATTTTCAAACAGTTGTTCTGCAAAATAAAACATTGTCTTCTTTGTCCTTTAAGTGTGAGCAAATCCAATAATCTGTTCTATATCTGTGCCAAATTGTGTAGCTTTGGAAGATTTAGCCCCAAAATATCCCCAACAACAAAAGGAGCTTCTCTTCAAATCTGAAAATATCTCACGGTGAAGAGGTTTATTGCTTCGCGCTAAGTGTAAATGGCATGAATAAAATAAGATATTTAAGATATTTTCATCGCGCGATTTGCATGAAACAATGTATCGTAGCCTCGGAGCTAAAGGATCCTATCTGCCACTCTGACGAGTGTCAGATAGGATCCTTTAGCTCCGAGGCGACGGTATGGCCTTATCTCTAACGACAGTTTTTTACTGCTGTTGGCCAGAAAGCGTTCTGTTGTGACTGCAGCCACGACGGAAAGGAGTCACGAACCCTTAACATTATACTATAAACAGTGGTCAATAGCAAACACTATACATACCAGAAATGTATGAGAGTGGAGATATGTTTTATGGAGAGTGTTTTGGTATGCATGAACACTATGGTCATTTTAACCTTTTCACTACCATACATGACGGAAATTTCCGTCGCCATTCGTCAATGAACGTAACCATAAAATGACACAAATTTTCGTCAAATATATACTACATTTATGTATTTTTCGTCATTTGAAGCTGGAAATCGCGTTAGCAATTCCAGCTTCAAATGACGAAAAATAGAACTCCTACACCAGTATATCTGGATCCTGCCATGCACCCCGGCCTGGAAGTCAAAGGGTTAATTAAGCTGTTTTATAAATGAGTGTTTAAACATCATGATTTGTAAAGGTTTAGTCTCAAATAAACAAATTATTAATGATTAATTTCCACCCACTTGAAGTTGTGGGGCGCGGTTGTGGTGCATAGCACAGGCATTTTACCAGCAGCGTGCACCATTTGAATATTATATTTCCCTGCTCTATCACGTTGTTTGATGCCTCAAATGAGGGATAAACAAAAGTACAAAAAAATGTATAAATACTGATACGTTTATTTGAACAGTTTAACATGCAATCGGAAGTCCGTCCCACCACAAAGTTAAGAACAAGTGCTAACGCTATGATAATCAAAAACGATAATATAAAACTATGTACAATATTACATTTATCATATATGAATATGAAAACCATAACCATACATCAATTTCTTATAGACAATTAAAGCTCATGCCTAGTGATAAAAAATGATGCCAAAAGAAAACAGATTAGATATTTAATTCTAATTGACAGTTTACCACTGTTGACTACTTTGTCAGTCCGTAGTATATAAATCTAATAGTGAGATACAATACTGCATGATGCTTTGTTAGAAAAATACGCGGATGCGAGGGCCACCATGAGATAAGTAGATAACTGTTTAGCTTCGCTAGAAAAACACACGAACGAAATGTAAGCAGAAGCACTAAGCATAGTAATATTGTTATCACATGTCAAGTTTAAAGACACAAATCAGAAAACTTAATCCAGTTAAAAATATATATTAAGGTTAACAAAATATGATATTTAATAGCAAATAAATAAATGAAGAAACATTGAAAATATGTATATATATATAGTTTTGTTTGGACATTCCAAAATAGATAATGTAGGTCTGGTAATTTTGGCGTGTTTAAATTTTCGCGAATTTCTCCTTTTAAGACTTTTCTCGAAGTTTAGAATTTGCGAATTATCATTTTTCTTTAGTAGCGCTATTATAAAAATAATTTTCAAGAGATTCTTGAATTCGCGATTGTGTCATTCTCGCGAAAAATAATAAAAATTAAAACCTCGCGAATATTATCAGATCTATCAGCTTAGCGAGTGCAAATCCGAAAACTAAATTCAGATAAAAAAAAGTATATTAAGGTTAACAAAGTATAATAGTTAGGGAATAGCAAATAAATAAATAGAACATTCTGAACAATAGTCATGATATGTAATTACACCCATGAAAATATACATATACGTACACCTAGGCTACATGTGTATATACAATTTTATACACATGCATACCATATACGCACATACACACACATACGCACCCATGTAAAAATATATGATAGACCTGTACATTTATATAAGTGAAGAAATATAACATACATAAAGATACGTATATAGTTATAAATGCATAAATACATATTATATTAAATGGTGATTTTAATCTATATAATATAAGTGGATGAAATTATCATACTTGAAATAAACTAAGCATCGCGATTATAACAGTTGAATATAGAGCATGTAGGAAAGTATACCATATAGACATATTTTTTGGGTGGATATAAAGCAAAACCGTGTAAACTATGAGTATACAGTTTGCGTATAATGTTTTGGGAAATGTTATTAATACATTTAGGTAATTCAGAACGTATGCAGTTTGCCGCCATATTTATGTTGATGCATTGTGTTCTGATTCTGTGTTTCAATGTCGTGTGGGTGTGAATGAGGTAAATTATGTGGGTAAAATGTTGTGTTGTAATTTTTATTGCATTTGCTGTTTTAAATAAAGGTTCGGTGTTTGCGTTATTTTTACGGCCAATTATAAGTATCAATGTTTTTTTGTAATTTATAAATTCTTCAACAAGTATAACCATGATAACCCTATCGTAATATACCAAGATGCAAGTGAGGGACGGTTAGACTGGAATATAATAAATGTAATAGATTTAGCGGAAGAGCATGTTTTAATTTATTCCATATGCCATTTGTTCGATATACAGTAGCCTAGTCACAAAAGAAATACAACTACATAATTAACAGCACAGTATTGATGAGTACTATTTACATGAATGAAGAAAATGTAGAAGTGAAAGACCATATCAGTAAGCACAAATATACCTTGATATAAAATTAATATTTTATAATTTAATTACACGGTGCACCAAAGATAGTAATGGTTTATCTGTGAATTCATAGCCTAACAAATACGATGCGCTGGCCCAATGTTGAGCCATTGTCTATGAAACTAGCCCAACTTCAGCCCAACAATAGGCAAACGTCTCGTGTTTGCTAGGAAGCATGAAAACCTGATGGTGCTGTGCTCGAATCTTGACTGGGTGACATATCTGTAATCATGGCTTGCTTTTAGTGTAATATTTTGTATACTTGCGTGGAATGAAAGGCAACATATTAATTTCAGTCTTGAGTGAATTATATTATAACTGTTGCTGGATTGAAATAACACAAATAACAGTCACATGACTTCTGTGGTCATGGGCCATGTCTGTGGTCATGTCTGTGGTCATGGGCATTATTCGAGACATAAATTAAAATCCGTGCTGGTATTGAAAAAGACCATTTTTAGATTCAGTTCAATTGTTCCAATATTATGAGTACATCAAAATCCCTCGTTGGGCAACCGTGTAGCATGTATTGCCATTGCATGTATTGCCATGCTGGAATGTGATGTGGCTTGTGACTGAAGTGGACAGCACATAGGTCAATTATATTCAAGCTCAACCATGTTAAAGGTGATCTATCACCCCTTATATGGTATGAATCATGATATCTTTATATGGGATGATTGGCTATCATGTGACCCTCTCAGAGGATCACATGATAGCCAATCACCCCATATATAGGGGTGATTGGCTATCATGTGACCCTCAATCACCCCATATAAGGAAACACTTGTGCCCAATCTTGTGGCAACTTTGATTTATTTGTCACAAATGTATTCATACTATATAAGGGGTGATAGATCACCTTTAACCTAAGAGTCACAAAACTGGATTAACGTCTGATAAGATCGTCAGAATAGACCAAGGGTCAATAATGCACTGGACAACCTAGAAGTCCCTGTGCGATACAACATGATTCACTCGAAGAATATACACATTCTGCTTCACATTTGTCAACCATGGCAAAAAAACTGATAGATAATCATCTGACCATACCAATAATCAATTATTGAGTGGTATGCTTCGGTTTCTTCAAACATACTAAATATTTTTAGCAATTATATCCATAAAATAAAACGTGTAGTTGTATAGTCTGAACGTCTATCTGAAGACCTATATTACCTGACAAGTGTTGCTACGTTTCTTTTTTTCATAATATTATTATGAGTTCATATCAGTGTGATTGGTATGCACGGAGGGTGTATGATCTTCCCAGGCTATCTCTAAAAGTGTTTTCTTCATGGCTTCAGCAATTTCAGCGGCTGTTTCTCTATTTATGCCGTCCGGGGAATAAGTGAGATTCCATAATAAACGATTTTCAAAATAAATACAGTGAGTCGAGAACAGTGGCATGAAGTCCTCGAACATGGAAGCACATGACTGGAAACCAATAAGACGGACGGAACAATGGTCTTTTCTGTCAAAAAGCGAGCAATTCCCAAAGTTGGAAAAGGTTATCGGGGACATCTTCTTTTGGGGTTCAAATGGACATTTGCTCATGATTAAAAATAACTGCAAGTTATATATTATGCGAGAAAGTAAATTATCATGAACGGCATGTTTACAAGATTGAGCTAAGGTCCAGAAAAAAGATTTTGTGTTTTCCTCAGGAATTTTAATCTTACTCGGGACGAAAGAGGAATAGTTAGCTACTTGTTGATACTTGTTATTTGTCTTACATTCAGGGTAATATGGACGAAGGTCGACAGTGGTGGTAAATATGACTTCTTCAAATACAAATTGTTTTTCAATCAATATTGTTATCATTGCAGCTTGGAAAGCTGCTAAAGGTGATACGGAATGTTCTTTGCATGATTTCATAATTGATTTAGTTTCTTTTTTGTTGAATGCCATTGGAATCAAACTAGTTGCAGGAGGTGTTGTTCGTACAAATGAGGATTTTTTAGGAATGTTCTCAATCACACAATCATCATATTTCATTATTTTTGCGATCATTATCAGGGTAGATGGAACATACCTGATCAGTAGTTTTAGGCAGTTAAGTGAGAGGGGAAGTTTTCTCTCTATGCCCGTTATATCGCATAAAGATTTAGGAAGAGGCAACGAATCGATGTATTCAGAGTTTTCAATATCGTTCACATCAGATTCCAAAAATGTTAAAGTGTCATTGATTAATTGTAAACTTGCACCACCATCGAATATAGCATGATCAAAGACAAATATAAGGGCGCATTGGTGATGAAATACGATATGGGTGTCTTCTCTGTTTATGTTTGGTAAGAACTTCACGTGCCACAATGGTCCTTCTTCTCTGTTTATTCCTGACTCGTACAGTTGTTTTTCCATCACATTAAGCCATATTTTATTTGGCAGTTCTTCTAATTTAATTTTCATCTTATCAATGCGTACGAATCGATCATTTGTGTTTTTGTCACAGGTAGAATTTACTTTCATACGTAAAAGCGGGTGTATCTTGACTAAATGACACAGAGCTTTCTCTACGTTCTTCAAATTTATCGGTTTCACGGATGCGAAAATAATAGTGAAAACAATGTGCTGGCCGCCTTTTCTCCCTTTATTCAGATAGATTTGTTCCTTGTTTCCCAGATACCTTATATCTGTTGCTTCATTTATCACCTCTTTTTTCTTGTTATTCCATCCCAGGAACCACATCACGGCTACCACAAAACACGCGGAGTATATCAATATCTCAATCATTTTATCTAGAGAAAACAAATACAAAATCATATTTTCAAGTATAAATATATATATTTGTAATAATTGTGATTGGCATGGGTATATTTATTTATTTTTTATGATTTTATAATTGTAGATTTTTAATATCTGCTCTAGAATTATAAGTATATATGGCAGGTGCTGACATACAGTATCATATATTAAGATTTTTCAGGAATTGTAATACATTATTGAAAAAAAAACATCCTGGCCTTCGCCAAACTTTGCGACGTTACTTACTTTTGTACGTGTATAATTTTCTGAAGTTAAAGTAATAGCTATACATTTAGAAAATATGTTCATGATCATCAAATGATATCGAACATTAAACAACGGGTAAATTTCAAGTCTATTGTTTAATATGCTGAATTTTAACTGGTGATCACCTGGTGATATGCCATATGTCACAATGCAGTACCTAATTATTATAAACCTTCAATATAAACTAATGCAGCTAATCTACTTGCCATGCAGCTGAGCCCAAACCGTTCTTAACCTGTTTACAGCAAGGTTTTGTAAATGTGATATATATAAGGTTCAAGAAGCTAGAAAATACCGGAATGGTAAATTTTATATGTTGATATTTTTTTTTCAATCAGCATAATACATGTATATATGAGGTTTATGACAACAATAATAAAAATAAAGGTTTTAAAACTATATTTTGCGTCCAATAAACGAATCCAATAAAATATTAAAGAAATATTTTTAAAAATGCTCACACAAATTTAAAATGGCCACCAAGCACCATTTTTATTGATAAATCTATGAAAAAATATGTGAATAATGAGTGTGCTGTCAATTCATCTTTTTCTAAATTGTGGTGAAATACAAGATGGCTGCCATTTGTGCAAGGTCAAACAATAAATTGTGAAGAATTTCGCCAGATATTGGTGTCAACCGGAGGGTTTTCATATATACCTGATGTAGTAGGGCGGATTACGGGTCTAACCGTGACCGGCTGGAAAAAAAGTATGAAATTTGGCATAGTTACTCCAGCGACATTACTGAACAATTTCAGAAGGGTAGCCCAAAAATCGGAGTAAATTTCCCTTCCAAAATTTGCATTTTATGTGACCATAGCAACACTAAAAACCTAAATCAATAATGTCAGTGATTTAATGCGTAATGAATAAATAATCCTTTTAAAACTATATACATTGAAAATACACTATCGTCCTAAATAGAGCGGCAGCAAAACATTTGTTTTGTTGGAAATTCCTGGTTACTATAACAACCAGGCATTATTACATAAATTTGTTTGTACTTGTCATTATTCTTCAAAATAAAGGAGCATAGCGTTACAGAGAGTTATATTAACACTAGCAGCGCTTCTGTAAAACATTATAGACAATCTCAGATAACAGTGTTAACATGAACAAGTGAGGATATACAGTAATTATCAATTATCACGCTGCCTTGGATACCGACGAGATATCCCCTGACACATTTCTTCACAAAATATATACATATAGACTATTACCATAGATTAACCATATGTGGTTAATCTATGCTATTACAGAGATGCTTTAAATTACCCACCAGCTCATTATTTGAAAAAAACCAACTTAATCTTCAGTGTTTGCCTCAACACGACATCGAACATTTTATGACGTCATCATTCTATGACGTCACACCATGCTTATCACCGATGATTACTCAGATCGGACAAACTTTTTACGTTCACTCAATAATATTTTTTTTAAAATGTATTTTAATGTAAACGACTGAAGATCATGCATGGTCTGTTAGATTTGGCAAGCTGACAATGCCGGTTGTAAAAGGTCGGCAAATGGAATTCTTATCTGCAGATTTTTAGGAACACATCACAGGGGGACTACCTCGTGAACAAGCTGCTGAAAATGTGTAGGGCCTATATGGCCACTATGTTTTTTCTCTGTTTTAGATGAACGCGCGCATTAGATTTAGGCCGCGCATTTTTCTGCCCAGCGCGCGCATTAGATTGTTGCCGATTACCGAAAAAAATACTTAATTTCGTGAGATAAAAAAAACATTTCGAGAAAATCAGTTTGTTTCAGGAGGTGAAAAAATAAATCCCAGCTATGTTTTCATTTTGCTTGTTTTTCTCGTCGCCCTCATTAACTTTTTTTTAAATAGGTTAAAAGTTTTTTATTTCGTCGCCCTCATTAACTTTTCTAGAAATTTGTCAAATGATATTTTTATTTGGGCGCCCTTATTAACTTTTCCAAAATTAGGTTCAATGTTTTTTTTCTAAAACGTTTTTTTTTACCGCCCATTTTGATTTTTTTCTGATCTAAAACAGAGGAATAAAACACAGAGGCCTAAGGAGCAAAAATTAAAAATGACCGCCGCTCGCCAATTTTGGGTCTGATTAATTTCTAAATTTTGGAATACAAATCCAATCTTTTTATGCAATACCTCATTTTCGACTAAATAAATTATGACAAATTCATTAAAATGATTATTGAAAGTCAGGACGAAATCCTAGATGGCGGAAATTTAAAGTATATGTTGTTCTAAACTTTGAAATAAAACTTCCATCTTCCACGTAACACCCCTCTCGACCAAATCAAGGATGGCAGACGAACTCAATAACAATATTTTTTGTTTTAAGATCATCTACGGGTTATCAAGTCCATTTTATCATTACATATCCAATACAAATTCGATCGTAAACAAGCTGCTCAATTTTTTGGAAAGCCTTGGAAAATATATCATTAGTGTGACGAAAATGTTCGTTTTTGCTACTTCACTCATCTTGAATTTTTGTTTCTCATACGTTTTCAGTAGCTTGTTCACGCGGGAGTCCTAGGTTGTGATCCTGGGCACATGTGTAGATATGATTTTCGGTATCAAACCTTTCACAACAGATCGTTTCTGTTAACCCTTTCGGGCCTGAATTTACCATTGTCATCTTCATCCACTACAAGCCGCGAATTGCTGTCGCAATTCCCGACTTGTAGTGAATAAAGATGATTTGATGTGGTTTAAAAATTGAGAAAAATTAACATGTATTGGTAAACGTGTTTAATGGAAATTTTCGATCTAAAACCCTTGATTATAGGAAAATAAAGTATGTTTTCATGGATGTAAAATGATGCTTTAATGCATCGTGAGGGCTTAAAGGGTTAAAGCAGCATGGCCCCTGGGTGAAGGGAAACCTAACGATTTGTGTAATTGTACTTGTTTTATTAATGATTTCGTAACCATAGCAATGACAACGGTGAACAATTAATACTTATTATATTATTTTAAAAACATATCGGAAATATTAGATTCAGTTACTAACCCTTGAAGCGCTGAATTTAGAAAAACCTTGGAGACCAACAGGTTTTGTTGAATTTGACATCATCATAAATGTCTTAGTTAGCTTTTTCCGATTCATTTGAATACCTGTGTTATGGGTCTACGGCCATTAGAAATAGTTTGCTCTTACTGCGCGCTGACCGACTTTAGTCGTCAGAATCTGACGTCTGTAGACGTCAGATTCTGACGACTAAAGTCGATCCCCGCGCTGTAAGGGTTAACTTTAAATATATTTTTGCATCAATGGTATAAAAAGAAAACACATCACATTTCTGATATACATGCATTTATATCATGCGAAGCATGGTTACCATGGCAACCCATCACCAGCTAATTGATATGCTTTGGAGCAAACACATGTGTTTGAATGTTCTATGAGCCATACAATTTCACAAATAATCACTATAATAATCTTCATTCGGGCCCGTGTAGTATTTCCAAATACCACACTAAAATGTTATTTATAGCATGATACTGATGTATGTAAGCATGAAGACGAAGTATTTCTGATATTCATAGTGGCCAAGGAATATTTTTGTGAGAGACAAATCATCTATGTCTTCACCACGCAATTGACTTGCTATGTAAAGTCGTCCAAAGAGATTGCAGTCATTTTGGGGTCCCACAATTACATTCTTTTCGTCAGATTTTGCATTGCATTTCCTTGTTTTGAACATAAAATACAGATGGTTAAGCATATTTTGAACTGTTGTTTTAGAAATGTCATATCAATCGCTTTGCCGTTAACACAATGAGCATTATCTTTTGGATCTAAAATTTAATTGTCAAAATCACTTGTTCCTTCCGGTCTACTAACCACATCACGAATACAAAATTGTCGGTGAGGGTCATATCGTCATCAGTGCACAAAAACGTAAATCAAGGGCTTCTAGTGATACCACGGACGTGCATTTAGGACATGAATATTGTTTTACTAATCTGTTATAACGGTCTAGTAATCCGTTATAACGGTCGACTTATCCGTTATAACGGTCTGCTAATCCATTATAACGGTTTACTATTCCAATATGACTTTATAACGATCTACTATTCCGTTATAACGATGTAGTATTTCGTTATAACGGTATACTAATCTGTTATGACGGTCTTCCACCAGACTACTAATTTGTTATAAGGTCTCAACACCCCAAATGCCAGTCCCATTGAAATACATGTATAATGCCAACATTCTAAGGGCCGATGTCACCACTTTCGTCCCTAGACTCCAATGTGACACACCATAATAACACACATGCTGTCCTTTTTGAAAACAAACAGCTCCGAAAATGGTATGCTCACCAATTAGATTTTGACCCAGGTCCCAATATGGAAAAAGGTCCAACTTGCCCAGATCTCCCAAAATATTCTTGCGCCCATTCACAGAAAAGACACATGTGTCCATCTGAAAATCTCACATAACAGTTATCACAGATAGCGAAAACAGTGTGTGCTTACAATTTATCCACATAATTACAACATTCCTGTATTTTTCTTAATTCACCAGAAGCGGAAACGACCATTCAAAGCAGTAATTTGGGTAGTCAGTAGCCACCTCCCTTGGATTTCGGCTCATTTAGGGTGGTGAGACTATAACTGTCTACTAGTTCGTTATAACGATATATTATACCGTTATAACGGATTAATAGACCATTATAAGTATAACGAAATACTAGACGTCATAAAGGTAGTAGTAGACGTTATAACGGATTAGTAGAAAAAGCATCCTCATGTCTTAAATGCAATTCCGTATAGAAATCATAGCGGCGGTGTCCTAGAATAAAAATCAGAACAAGGTTATGTCCCAAAATAAAGATGTCGGACTTACTTTGAGCAACACAGGGCTCCTGCCTAACCAGTCTTTTGTTTTCTATATTCAAATGCAAACCACCGAACATCACCATAATTTGGTTTGCATAGTAGATTTCTAGCCATTGCCATCGGGTGGATTTACCAACGGCAAATATTGGCTGATCAACAGCAACAAAAGCCAGCTGCCCAGGATAAAGGTATTCTGTTACGTTATGCTGTATGTCCATTTCATGTCTAATCATAGCCACAGATGCAGCTTTTTTATTAAACAAAGGGACACATGAAATTCTGCTGGGTCAAATGCATGTAAGGGGCCCAATATTGTTATATTTTGTCTCCAGATATCTCCTTATATAGAATAGAAACGGTTTCGCCCCGCAGATTCATTGTCGAGGACATTTCAAAATAACATTTATTGATATAATGTATTCTGTTGCGTGGTACATGAACAAATTCGGAGTATGTGGAAATACACTCGAGACTTACTGACTCGTGGAAAAATACCAAACATCAAGCAACCAGCGGTGATGGAAAATGAAAAGTACTCATTCCAGTGCCAGGAGGGACGTGGCACAATGGTACAATGGGTAGAGCGTACCGCTTTGCATTAGCCATTGGTTGCCTTGAGAATTCGATATCCGCTTGGTGTAGAATTTGCAGAGAAATATCATCTTTCTCTCAACGTTGGGACATCGTTGTTTCGGTGTTGTGCCCTTCACACTCACATGCTTCACTTCACTCATGTGTAAGTCAGTACCTGTTCTAATTATTTGCTAGGACAGAGATGACATTTTTTAAAAAAAATGGCAAGCAATTGTGGGCGCCAACCCTCCCCTTTGATCCACCATTGGCGAGATAATGAATATGTGACATCCAAAGACAGGATTTTGTAATATTTTCCTCTAACTTTAATTTAATTAGCCGACCCTATAGACTAAAAAAAATGCGGAGTTTTACATTTTTTATTTTCTTCGCCAACAAGGGGTAGCCTACATTGCAAAATTAACTTTCCTTTAATTATTGAAATAATCAATAGGCCTAGATGTCTAGTTAATTCTCAGCGATTTTCATGAAAGTGAAAATCCAGTGGTCGCGTGAGTGGATATTTCAAAAGTAGAGTCCTATAGTCTAGTATCTGACTTTGCCGTGTCGTCCTCTCCGAGGCCGTGGATGGATGTATTTTCTTTACCCGATAAATCCAACATGGCGGTGACTTAATGACTGTACGACCTCCGAGCTGAGCAGGCGGACATGGAACTGAAATGTTACTGATTCTAAAAAACCTATTTGTGACCTGATTAGCCTACTCCTCCCCGATATTTCCCGGTGTGACAGTCCAAAGAAATGTCCCACGATTTTGTACGCGGTAAATCGAGCAAGTGTGTTGACCGCAAGATGACAGCCTGTGATGTTGTGAAAGCCAGCTCGATACTCTCTTTCATCTTAATTGAAGGGCTGGAAGCAAGAATGTCCAATGCCACATTTTGAGTATTTTGGGGTTTTGGTATCAACGGAAACCTAAGAAACATGAGCTTCAGCTCAGAATGTTATCTAAGCTGCCTAACCACCCTTTAAAGCCTGTGAGACGTTTTTGTGTCTTTTAGCAAGAATGTCCAATCCCACATGGTTACTGTTGCATTATCTATTTGACCCTGACTTGCACTATGGAAAAGTATCCAATACCGATACATGTAACTTTTGTCGGTGCAACAATATCCAAAACCACTATAAGTCCATATCATACATACGGGGCAGTAATATCCAATGCTAGATAATATGTGGCATTGGATTATATTGCCCAGTAGAGCAGACGTTCTTTTCAACAAAGGTAACATATCCAATTCCACTCAACTAGTATATATAAGCCCGAATTTTAGTTAGCAAAATATATTCAAGTGGGATTTAGTAGTTAAACATCCAATTTAATCTTAGTATTGATACCAAATATAAAAATAGACATTAGGCTAAGCGGCAGGGCATAAATTATAGTTGTGCCCCAATATGCCATATAAATACAAAACAATATGTTACTTCCATAGATCACCTATCAGCCATCAGCGAAATGGCAAAATAGTATAAGATAAAACATCAGAGGAGAAGCAAAGAGATCACAGAATTAATTAAATTAAAGGCATATGGCGACAAAAAATAGGGAAGAGTATATTAATGACAAGACAAAAGGCAGGGTGTCACATATAAAGGCCTATAATAGAACTATATTAAATTTTAGAATGGCTGGTAATTCATCAACGAATAAAGTAGCCTAACCGTAAACAAAGAAGAGAAGAAGTAACCCGGTGTAAAGTCTGGAAATATACCCCCCCAAGATTATACCTGGTTAAATTGTGATCGCCCCAAAATCTACCCCGGGGTAAATCCTGAACTATACCCCCGGAGTCGATTACAGCGACTCCCAGTATCTACCCCTCCCTCCCGGAATATATCCCCCTTTCAGCTAATTTACATGTGCGACCCTCCCAAAATATACCCCCCCCCTTTTTAACAGCTATATGCGACCCTCCCAGAATCTACCCTTTCTTCCAGAATATACCCCCTTTTCAACAAATTTACATGTGCGACCCTCCCAGAATCTACCCCTCCCTCCCAGAATACACCCCCCCTTTTTCAACAACTATATGCGACCATCCCAGAATCTACCCACCCCTCCCAGAATACACCCCCCCCCCCTTTTTCAACAACTATATGCGACCCTCCCAGAATCTACCCTTTCTTCCAGAATATACCCCTTTTTCAACAAATTTACATGTGCGACCCTCCCAGAATCTACCCCTTCCTCCCAGAATATACCCCCCTTTTCAATATCTATATGCGACCCTCCCAGAATCGACCCTCCATTCCAGAATACACCCCCACCCCCCTTTTTTCAACAACTATATGCGACCCTCCCAGAATCTACCCATCCCTCCCAGAATAAAACCCCTTTTCAACAAATTTATATGTGCGACTCTCCCATAATCTACCCTCTCTCCCAGAATAGGCCTATACCCCCATTTTCAACAACTATATGCGACCCTCCCAGAATCTACACTTCCTTCCAGAATATAACCCCTTTTCAACAAATTTATATGTGTGACTCTCCCATAATCTACCCTCTCTCCCATCAAAGCCTATACCCCCCCCCCCCCTTTTCAATAACTATATGCGACACTCCCAGAATCTACCCCTCCTTCCCAGCATATACCCCCCCCCCTTTTGAACAAATTTATATCTGCGACCCTCCCATAATCTACCCTTCCTCCCAGAGTATACCCCCCTCATTTAAAATCTATATTCGACCCTCCCAGTATCTACCCCTCCCTCCCAGAATATATCCCTCTCTTCAACAACTATATGCGACCCTCCCAGACTTAACCCTTCCCTCCCAGAATATACCACTCTCTTCAACAACTATAATATTATGCGACACTCCCAGAATCTCCCCCACCCCCTCGGAATATACCCCTTCCTCCTTTTTCTACAACTATATGCGATATTCCAAGAATCTACCCCTCAGTCACTGAATATGCCCCCTTTTCTAGAACTACATGTATATGTGAAAGAATCTACCACTCGCTCCCAGAACTGAACAATATTCTGGGAGGGAGGGGTAGATTCTGGGATGGTCGCATATAGGTGTTAAAAATGGGGGTTTATTCTAGGAGGGATGTGTAGATTCTGGGAGGGTCGCACATGTAAATTTGTTGAAAAGGGGGATATATTCTGGGATGGAGGGGTACATTCTGAGAGGGTTGCATAATATAGTTGTTGAAAAGGGGGGAGTGTATTCTGGGAGGGAGGGGTAGATTCCGGGAGGTTCGCACATATAAATTTGTTGGAAAGGGGGGGGGGTTAGATTCTGGGAGGGAGGGGTAGATTCTGGGATCCAAAAACACCTAACCAAATCACGAAAAGGGGGTAGATCCTGGGAGGAAGGGTAGATTCTGGTAGCCCCCAGGATCTACCCCGGGGTATAATCTAGAATCTACCCAGGGGTAGATTCTGGGAGATCCCATAATCTACCCGGGTATAGTTTCAAGGGGGGTATAATTTGGGGTGTTACACCGGGAGAAGTAGTATCCTGTATAAGAAAGAGACGTGGTAGAAAAAATAACCTATAAACACAGCAGGGTATGCGACCATACAATCGTGTAATATTGTGAGAGATTAGCGTAACATTAACTGTAACAAATAGGAGCTTCATACTATTTTTTTCATTAGCATAACATAATATATATCCCTCAATTGCTGGAGTTTCAAAAATGAATAGCCCGGGTTGTTTGTGTTATATAACATGTTTCAAATTCCCACTATCTCCTCGAAGCAAAACAATCCAAACCCTCTTAAATAAGATTACATCGTCAAGTGAGCAAAATCGTCCAATACCACATATTATCAGCAATGGTCTATTAAGGACGGTGCAAGACTGTCCAATCCCACATTTTAAAATGGCTTTAATTCCACGATTTTATGACAAATCATGGTAAATATAGTGTAAAAAAACAAATTTACCATAGATAAACTCGAAAACCATTAGTAATTTGGTGTCAGTTTTCAAAATCATACAAAAATAGTAAATGGGCCAAAAACACCCTCTACTTTAATGCTGTTTTCACATGAAAATAATATTTTATATTACAAGATAAACTTGTAATGTGTAAAGAAAACTTTGCAGATTATAGTCATACTGCTTGTATTTTTATATATTATTTCCCGTTTTTAGTACTGTTTGTCAAACTTTCAAATGCGATTTACTCAAAATGGTACCTGTATGGCATTGAACGTTGTTGCCCCCAGCCCTTCAATTGTTAAGTTATATCTGATATAAATATTAATTAACTCAGAAGAATGGGATAGACTAATTATATTTGTTTAAAATACAAATAGGTTTTTATTTATGGAAATATAAAATTGGGCGTGTAAAATAGCATAACAGTAGACTATGAATCTGTCGTCTGCTAAAATCGTCATGCTGGTGGCGATTTTTCGGTCGCTTAAAATTGAATTTCTCTTCTTCACTGCCTTCCTAAATTTTGTCTATTGATGCTTCGAGTATCAATTCATATCGAACAAAAAATATATTAGAACAGAAGAGTTAAATCGTTTTCTTATTAGAAAAAATAACAATGTTTTTAAAATGACAGATCCGAAAATGGCGTAAAGTCGTTGAAAATATTTGCTGAGCGGAACACTCCCAATGTATTTGGTACGTCACTTCCGGGATTTCCCAGCTGATGGTAAAATCGTCTGAGATATTTTCGGTTCGAACTATTCTGTCAATTTTCCATATGGAACTAGATGGTGCAAATGAAATGAATCGGGCTTTAGGCCACCTTTGTGCACATATAGGCTAAACTTGGCCAGGAAAACCTCCTGAGGATGGTGAGATGATTGAGATGACACTGTCCTACAGACACAGGATTCGAAATTCAAGCCCTGGCGGTCTGAGGCCTAGCACGCTACCTCTCGGTCACGGAGGCTCCCCACAATACTGACTTTCACACGTGGATGGGGAAGAAACATTTTTTGTTTCTTTAACCGCCGAGACCGGGAACCGAAACCCAAACTCTGCCGTGAAAGGCACTAGATGGTGCAACGACTAAATAAAACTACCGCTAAAAGCGATTTTTTACGCAAATATATATAATAGTAAACTACGCAATTGCCAGAGGGTTGTCGTATTTACCTTTAAAAATATGTTCATGATCATCAAAATGGTATCGAACAAAAAACAACGGTTAAATTTCAAGTCTTAAAGCTGCATAACTGTTTTGCTTATTTCGACTGAAATAACCTAAAATGTTCAACACAATCATTCATATATTTTTAAAGGCTTTATAAATGGACAAAATCGATGTAAATGTAGCTGGATTAGATCACGACACGATACACCATCAAGTTATATGGTGTGGTAAGTCTGTGTACAATATGTATGTAATACTAAGAGTGTTTAATTGTGGGCCAATATAGTGTTACATTAGACCAACATCAAACCCCTTAATAACAAACACGGGACGTTGAACTGCATTGGTCTAACGCTGGGCCAGAGCCGTGGACGATGGCCCCGAATTAGTTTGACATCGGACCAATGCCTCGTGTTGGCTGAGATGCCAAGCTCTCACAAACCACGGTTGGTGTCCTAAGACTTGGTCAGCCCCTATGATAACTCAGCAGGCACGAGTCACTGACCCATTGATGGCTCACTGTTGGTCTAGCTTCTATGACCGCTGGTACAACATTGACCCATCAATGGTTGAATGTATCTTGTTTGCTAGGAACTCGCTACTGGTACCGTAAAGGCTGCTTTTTTTACAATTATTTTATTTTACCGCTTTTCGTTATTTATATAACTGTATGTGATGACTAACGATGAAGTAAAATAGTCTGATATTTCCGAATAGCATAGTCACTATAAATCGTGTTTCTCTTGTCATTCAAAATTCACTTTTAATTCACTCATAGCATTGCCACTATATTTTGAAATGCCCGTGAGGTATCAAATAAAAGACTGCGCAAAAAAAAGATGATTTACATCACTGAATTTGGTTATTTGGTGTGATTCGGACTGTAATTTCCCACGGTCTGGGGAGAGCGGCTTAATTGCGGGCCAAAGGCCCAGATGCTGGCCCACACGTAAAAGCACCATACTAAAACAGGGTCCTCTTTTTCAATTGAGTGACATTCTCTATACCGGTACCGAAATTAAACATGACATTATATGCAGATATCACTCATATCACACAAAGTAATAACTTCTAGATATGTATAACTGACATGAGACAATATAGTTTGTACTGTGAAATGTATCTATGATCACTTAAAAAATAAGAATAATTTTAAAAGTCTTCCACTCTTTTTTTAATGATGACCGTTAGCAGCCACTTGGTACTTATAATGTCCTGGTTATACAGACACTGTGTCTTACTCCGCTGTGATCAGGTCTTTGTTTTGGTGGGGCAACAATATCAAAAAACAACAAACTAAAATCCTTAATAACTCAGTAACCGGAGCAGTAAAATAAAAAAATAAAACACCATTCTCCATGGATTGATCTTTTGATTAAAATAAGCAATACCTGCAATATAAAGGCTACTTCCCTGATGCAGGTGAACCCGAAATGTGGTTTTCAGCAAGGTTTTTAAGTGTAAATGTGATATATATGGCCCAAGAAGTGAAATATATGTGGAAAGTAGAATATGTTTTTTTTCTTGTTCTGTTGCCTCAGTTGATAATAATGGATTAGTATATGGATTAGTATATGGGGTTTCAGGAAAATAACTGTGCTGTCCATCTACCTTTATTTAAATGGTGGTAAAATACAAAATGGCCGCCATTTGTGCAAGGTCAAACAATGAATTGTTAACATTTTCGAAAGATATTGGTGGCATTTTTTGCTCGACCTGGTTGATATGTGGTCAACAATTCAGCGAGATATTGAGGAGCGAGGTCACACAAGCACTTGAATTTGAGCATATTTAGTTAATCTGTAGTCGATTCTACTCGAAACTGGCAGCCAATGTAATTGGTTGAATAAGTGAGACTACGGGGATTTTCTTAAAACGCATCATGATGGTTTTGCTACATGCGTTCTTGACACGTTTAGTTGCAGACGTCGAATGAGATTGTCAAAAGTTATATCAATTTATAATTAGACCTTGCACAGATGGCGGCCATCTTGGACTTTACCCACAACACAATTGTCCAAAGTATATTTTTGCCTTATCTGGTATATCTTAAAACCCTATACGGTTGACACCAACATCTGCTGCCTGACGTCTGTGGAATATTTTGTCACAGTATTCCTCCATAAATGTGATCGGCTGCCAATCTTGTGTGGGACCCCATATTATGCCCACGTTGAAGCTCTACCCGGGTAGATTCTAAGAACTCTTCTGGGGCGCCTACAATCAACCCGGATATAATGTGGGAGGGGGTAGGCTATATTTTCAGACTTTACACCGGTCTGAAAACTCATCTGTTTTCTAAATATTATATATACCTGTAAGTTTTACCTAAACTTTTATTATTATTTATCGGTGTACTGCTTTATTTTGACAGGGTTTGGCTCATGAGTCAGATGAGATATAACACAATCGATGCAGTTGGTGGCCGTGCTCACTGATAAGGGATCTAGCAAAACCTTCCCGACCTGATTTTTTGCCTATTTCACGTGTTTGCTTTATATTCTATTGATGTACTACTTTGTTGTGACCAACTTTTTTCTTCGCGCTAGATGGGGTCAAATCAACCTGCTGGGTGTGTTTTATGCCGACCTTCCTGACGCAGCTGACAATTTTTTTTTGAATCCCTAAATAAATTGATGAACTAATTAGCATCAGCATCAATGTCATCATGGGTGATGGTGACTTCTCTTGAATTGGTGCAGGTTATTAGTCCAGTAAGGGAAGCAGTCAGATTGGACAAAAATATTTAAAAACGTTTTTCAACTTATTTGAAATCATCAACATAGGCCAAGGAATAATATAAATTTACCAACATCCTTTGATTGCTACGGTTTATTTAATCTAATTTTATGCCGTAAATTTCTTACTACTTAATAGATAGGAAAGAAAATTTTCTATGAACATGTGTGTCTTGATGCAGGGCGTACATCTTTTGCGTTTCTTCCAAATAATTATAATTCCCTTTGGCGGTATCGAATATTAAAATTATGGATACCAAAGGGTTCCTTTCAATTTGAAATCATCATAAATGTCTGAGTTAACTCTTTCCGTTTCATTTGAATGCGTATGTCATGGGTCTACAGCCAATAGAAATATTTTACTTTTTTAGTGCGGAGATCTATTTTAGACATCAGAATCAGACTATTTTGACCTCAGATTTTATTGTAGAAAGGCGATCCCCGCGCTAAAAGGGTTAACCATTATCTTGGACAACAACATATAGGAGATAATACAGCGATGGCATAGAATATGAAAAATGGCTAAATAACATACCTCGTCCAGCACTGTAACTGAAGGCTCATGTCAAATAACTGAATGGCCATTTAAGTTAAGCAATAAGTGATTTAATAAAGTATTATTTAACACCCATATCATAAACGAAGGTAAACGTATGACTAACTATGAACAAATTAAATGTTTCCTTCAACTGCTAGCAAGCAATATCAAAGTCATCCATTTATTCACGATACAGATTTTTTCAAAACGTATGATTATGCGTGATTATTTCCTAATCTGTGTTTTTGTCTTCACTGGCCTAGTACTAGACAGTTGATTTATTTTTCATGTGTTGATGTGATTGAGCGGTGTGTATTGCAACGTTTTAAAAACTAAAACTAGTATTAGTTTAAAATTCGTACGCAAATATGTATATTTACATCCTCGAGTGCGGTTGTTCAACTAAATTTCCACCGGATTAATTATATGTTCAATCTGTATAAGCGCGTACGATTTCTGATTTGTTGAAATATGTTACCTCACAACTAAATATATTTCATAATGACAAGAGCTACATGGGCTGTTCATAAATATACGCCATGCAACGCGAATTAGCTGACGGGTTGAACGATTGATTGATCACATTTTTATGTCAGTATTTACACCAAAACACCATCATGTATCATTACAATTTAAGTGATGCTGCCCCTGGCATACACCAGCATAATTTTCAATGTCCTTGAATCCTAAATGAGAGGTTAATCTATTAGCAAACATTTAACTGTGTTCACTGATGCAATATTAAGCGTTGCAATATGTATAACTATGATCACTCTTTAATGGGTATATCAAGTGAACACATCCAATTATGTACATATAGCGATGACCAACTGGCAAGTTTATTTACTGTCCACCCAGAGATTTAAATAAAAACTATGCAAATTTTCTGTATGCCCTTGAGCCAATACTGAATACCTTAAATGGCAAACGTGGTGACTTAATTATAACTGGTGATTTTAACATAGATTTACTTAAATAAATGACTTCGATTTCATAACATCGCATCAACTTATTCCGAAAATAACCGTACCAACGAGGTTCTCACAACAGACAGCTACATTAATTGACAACTATTTCTGTAAAGTAACCGCGAAAATGGCAATTGCACCTTCTGGTATTTGGTATAGTATCCCCACCCAAATACATCAAAATAATGACCCAAACTCAATTACACGTTTCAAACAGAGTTTAGAAGAAGAAAACATACTAAACTACCTAAACACAAATCCACTTTCGGATCTGAATGAAAATTATAATTCTTCAAGTAAAATAATTACGAAGTTAAAGGTCACTCACTTGCCAAATACAATAAACCTCAAAGTATTTAACTAAATACTAAAGCATAGTATTTTGGATGCTAAGAAATCGTATCATTGCGAGCACATTCAGAAACACAAACTTGACATAAAAGAGATGGGAAACTATCAAACAAACATTGAACAAAGATCAAGGATCTCAAATATTCCCACCTGTTCTCCTTTTGAAAGGAAAACTATTCAAGAATGAAAAGGCTATTGCTGACGCATTAAATCAGTACTTCACCAATATTGGCATTAACCTTGCCGCTAAAATAAAAACACCTGAAACAATATCATACAAGTCCTAAAACGTAACATCGATCACGTTTTTTCACTTTGAAACTGTAACTGAAAAAAATGTAGCTAAATTAATATCTGATCTAAAATCAAAAATCAGCTGTGGTTACGATGGCATATCTACTAAACTGCTTAAAAAAAATTTTCCCGAAAAATCAAGCCATTAACTCTTATTATGAATCAATGCATAAACACTGGCATCTTCCCCGAGAACATGAAAACGTCGAAAGTAATTCCACTGCACAAGAAAGACGAATTGAACAATATAGAAAATTACAGACCAATATCATTGCTACCAGCATTATCTAAGATTCTTGAAAAGGTTATATTTAATCAACTTAACCACTATTTTAACTCGAACAACATATTTTGCAGCAACCAGTACGTTTTTAGAGCCAAACACTCAACTGAATTTGCTGCGTTGCATCTAGTTGACGATATATTCCGATAAACATATATTTAGATCTCTCCAAGGCTTTTGACACCTTAGAACATACAATCCTGCTTCACAAATTGCATTACTATGGTATCTGAGATATTGAGTTAAAACTCTTTTGAGATTATTTATCAAACAGGAAGCAGTTTGTTCAAATCGGAAAAAAACAGTATCTAATTTTAGGAACATACAAACAGGAGTGTCTCAAGGATCAATCCTAGGACCGCTGCTTTTTATTATGTACTTAAATGATATCATTTCTGCAAGGACCTATTTTAACATACTCATTTATGCAGATGACACAACATTATCAAAGTATTTTACTCCAGATGAATTTAAAGAAATCCACCAGCTGAATCAAGCAATAAACCCTGAAATCAGAAATATAACTGCATGACTAAAGGTTAACAAGCTATCACTAATCTAATGTAATAAAATCGCAGTTCATGGTGTTTCAAAAAACGACACGTAATCTTAATTCGCTTTCAATTAGTATAGATAACATACCACTAAAAGAAACTGATTCCATCACATTCCTAGGTATCAGTCTACAGAATAACTTACAATGGAACACACATATTAACAATATTGCATGCAAAATCTCGAAAACTCTTGCAATAATGAACCGTTAGAAGCTATAAGTGCCACCATATACATTGCGTACAATATACTCCAGTTTGATATTGCCACACATTAACTATGAAATATTATTGTGGGTGCATACTACTGAGAGAATTTCCAAACCACAAGAAAAAGGAGTGAGGATAATGACTTCGAGTAAGTATTTATCACATACAGAACCGTTGTTCAGAACTCTAAATCTACTAAACTTAGATGACTTACATAAATTAAATCAATTCAAGTTTATTTACAGGCTACAAAACAACACTTTATCTATATATTTTTAATCTATATCAATGACGTATCTCTGTGACACACACCATCACAATACGAGGAATAAACATGTCCTTGTTCTTTCCAAAGTGAAATACGAACTTGTCAAAAAGTCAATTCGATACACTATACCGAAACTGATTAATAAAAGCCCTTCCATAATCATTGACAAAATTAAAACACACTGTTTCAACGGATTTTCTCCCTACAATAAACGATACATGATTATCAATTACACCAGCACACGTTACCTTTCAAACTGTTATGTTTGTCAACGAAATTAATCATTCCCAAGCTTCTTCGAGCTCTTCAAAAATTCGTCAGAAATTATTCAGGAATTCTTCAGAAAACACGTATCTGAGAATTTTCTCTCAGAAATTATTTTCATGTTCTTCAGAAATGTGTACATCTTTTTTATTATTATTTTTTGCTCTTACTGTTGTTACCTTGAAAACCCTTTCACCGCTGGGGTTCTCCTTTGTCAGCTGAATGTTACATGGCATTCGAGTGACAAAGGGGTACTTTGGTAGTGAAAGCTGAAATAACATTTATAATGAAAATATCCAACAATGGTTAATTATGGTCAACAACTATTATTTTTAATGCTCATGTAAAATATTCAAACTATTAGCAGTACATAGGCCTACATGCAAACTATATGCATGTCTATTTTGTTTTATATACATTTATATCAATTTACCGGCAAACATATTTGGTGGCCCCGTGATAGCGATACAACTTGTATCTTAACAGGTGTCTCCAGACAAAAATATTATGTGTTAGTGAAATGTATATATATATATACTTATAATGTATTTTTTGTCAAATAAATCATCTATCTATCTAACATAGGCCTAGATCCGCCAATTAAAATTCTGGTGGTCAATTCGGATTTTCTATTTCGTGGAAAAGCAGCGCCAAAATAAGAAGGCTCAACGGCTAAATTTTATGAGATGCCTCTAGAGAAGCTGTGTACAAAATTTAGTGCTTTTGTCCGCCCGGTAAATATAATGCTAAGAATGACATTAAGAAACCTGACTAAAAAACGATATAATCGTTTATATTGTTTACATTGTTGGCAAGCTGGAGAATGACATACTGGTATTAAAGTACGTAACACATATGTTCTCACAAAGCCTCGGCCTTTTCCACAGCTTAGAATGTAGAGCTCCGAGGTTTTTATCTGATTTAAAACACATCCGGCATAATCACTGATAATGAGGGTTCCTCATAATCAACAGCTCTGTCACACCTGACTGATTATATAGCACTATTGGCCTACCTTGATAATTGGTCTGTACTTGGACAACAATAGTTCTTCATTCCCGGCTTAGAATGTAGTGGTCTGACAAAGAAAATAATGTAGTGGTGTGTTTTAATTGAGAGAAACTGAAGATTTTGGGAATGCACGATGATGTAATGTAACTTTTTCCATACACTCGGTACATTTGATATAAAATTCATATTTAACATGTTAAACATTATTATGACTTATTTGAATTATGCCTAATATAAAGCACAACTATTTTCAATAACGTATCACCTAAAATTTATGTCAGGGTAATTGAGCCACTAGATATTACTGATGGTTTTTCTAAGCATATGCTGTATTTTGGTGGGTTTTTTCGCTCCTGAAAATCCATGCTATCCTAACTTCTGAGAGGGTGTTCTCAACGTTCTAGGTCTTGAAGTGCGCGAAATATATCAGAAATTACACAAACGATGTAACCTGAAGTCATTTCTTTTAACTGTTTTTGGAGACGCAGCTGCAACATTTATGGAGGTCACCGACTTTTGTCTCACCCCTATTCAGGAGTCATACTGAGCTCCTATAAACCACATGCGCTGAATGCAGATCCTTCCAGCGACCCACCAAACACAAACCATTTGTATAACATTTGTACAATGTTGGTCCAACGTCGAATGAACGAACGAACGAACGAACGAACGAACGAACGAATGAATGAATTTGCTGGCCGACTGATAATAATTAAGGAATGATTTAAAAAAAAAAAAAAAAAATTGTTGCAGTTTTTTTAAGTTGGTTCTAGATTGACTAAACTATATTAATACTAGAAAAGGAGTTCCCGAACTCCGAAGCCCGGCTTCAGGCTGTATGAGTGCCATAGACAAAAAATCGGCTTATATCTCTTGTAAAGATAATAATTGCATTGGTCTTCCTCATGGGCCATAATCCTAAATGTCCAGGATATAATTAAGTAAATGACCAAGGAGAGAAGTTAAAATATATATATTCAACGTTTATTCACTCCAACACCATCGCTGGTTCTGGCCAACATCCATTCGGTACTTGCCAGTAAATCGTGCTGCGCGTGTCTTTACGATACACACGACGCTGAGCCAACATTATTCCAACCAAAACCCTTTTAAGCTCTTATAATTATAGACTTAACCACAAATATAATCGTGAATATTATTTTTTCTGAACACTTGTTAAAGACAAAAGTACTTAGCCTAAGGACCTGTAACGTTATATTCGACATGTTCATAAGGACTGGTGTACAGACATGTTAACCGTTTCCCACACACAGCACCCCTCTTCCTCCTGAATAGGACACAAACTCAGGCAAAATAAACTTATGCATGATATATGAGAGTCTCATAACTAATCAAGACTTCTTTTTCTCAGATTTTTTTTAAAATGTCATGGTACCAATCAATACATAAAAATTGAAAGATCATTTCAAATGTTTGCGCTTTTCTTTTTAATTAATGAATGACCTTATCCGTCAGCTCCATGTATAGTGCTAGGCGTTCTCCGTTGCCATGCAAAGCGAAGAGGCAGTATTATTGGTTACATTTGTTCAGATATAGGTTAAATTGGGTCAGGAGAACCCGAGAATGGTGAGATGAATGAGATAACAACACTGCAATCCGGACACAATATGGAATATTTACAAGTGAGCGAGGAAGAAATATCTTTTTTCTTTGAAACCTGAATGTCAGAGCGAGGGACGAAATCCGCGATCCCTGACTTTCCAAGCAGGCAGCTTTAACCACTGCACCACGCCACCCGCAAATTTACATGTATGTGACATGCGTCTGAAGTATCTTAATGATACAAACTCTGAAACCCGAAGTATGAAATTCCAAAATGTTATGCTGTAACTTCTTTAACATCTGGTTTATCTCACATAATTATTAAATTAAAGAGCCTTCATTAAAAACAAAATCACAAATATAAATTTTCACCTCTTTATATATTATGGTCTCAATATTTAATAAATACATGGTGTCTCCTTCATGTAGGATATCAAATAACTGTTTCGTGATAATCTGACCGAGATACAGTTGGCTAAACATGTTAAAATGAGGTGTGGCAATCTGGTCTGTGAGAGAGGGTATGAATTGCAGCCTAATTTCAACAGTGGTGACATTTTCACACACTAGGGGCTGTAGCTCAAAATCTGTCAGGGCAGCAAACCCATATCGGACTTGTTTTTTGAAAAAAAAAACAGCTCAGACTTTATCATGATATATGCTGCTCTACATGGTTGGGAGGGCAGAAAGAAGCAAATCGGCCTGTGGAATTAAGGCAGTTTACATGTATTTCATCAGGACTGGCATTTGGGGTGGTGAGACTATAATTTTGATAAATTGATTCCAGAAATTCAGTATCAGAAATAACTAAATGAAGACATGTCTATTTTAAAAAGAGTACTTGGGCTTCCGCCGAAGTTCGCGGAAGCCCATTTACTCTCGGGTAAATTACGGGCAATAAAAGGAGAGGTTACATTATCAGATTATACGTCAGTGCTGGTTACAAATTACGTTTTTCCCTGTGACCGCATAATGTAGCCAGACGTATAATGTAATCGGTTACATCATACGTCTGGTCTCACATCATACAGTTCAACAACGGGTCAAACACTATGGTTAAATAATTACTTTCTTCACTATCATGCTTGACGGAAATTTCCGTCGTCATTCGTCAATGTCCGTAACCATACATGACGGGAATTTCCGTCAAATCTGACGTCTTAAGTCGAGCCCCGATGAAAGAGTGAAATATTTATAATGGCCGTGGAACCATAATATATAGATAGGCATACTTAGCGTCTGAGTAGGGCTGAAAAATTCAGTGATTTTTTTACAATGTCATTTGTATTTTTTATTAGAGATAGTGAAGCAGCCTTATCATATCATATAGGATAACAATTTCAACATAAGGTTTGACAGATGCTTCATCCATCACTGTTAATTAATTACATCATTTGTCTCTTTTCCAATTTTTCCTAACGCTGCTGCAACATCCATGCTTCAGTCACACTACTATGAGACGGTTTGACCGCTTCTTCCTCGCTTCTCGGAACATATAGATCATGATCAGTATGGGCATCATAGGCAATGCCGTATTAACAAATCTCTGATCAGGCGCAAATTTGGTTTTATTATTGTTCGAAAAAACAAGCATCAATCCGTGAAAAAAAAAAAAATCCAGATAAAGTTCGCGTACGGAGTTTCACAAGGCTCCATACTGGGACGACTGCGTTTTACCTTGTACACTACACTACTCAGCGGTATGATCTCCAGTTTCGATATAATTCATCATCATTATGTCGATGATACTCAAATGTGCTGACAAAACTGAATTTCCGCTCATTACGTCCAAACTTAACAAAGCTATCCTTTAATAATTTCCCCATGTTCAATCCTGGGTCAAGACACCAATCCATCTGCATCAGCCAAAACCTTGGTGTAGTATTTGACAACAGTCTGAATTTTCCGCAAACATGCTTCTATCAGATCCCTGTATTTTTATCGAAAAATGTCAAATTCCCTCTTAATATCTTTATATTTACTATTAAAAGTAATTTTATGAGGTGAATTTGAGAGTATATAAAGTAAATAACATCACAAGTTGTTCAAAACGGCTCACACATTAGAGCGCTAAAGGCTGGCTCTTGTACAAAATATTAGGGTAGATATATAGCAAAGGTAGATAGACATAGCAACGCCTGACGCAGATGTGTTGTTTATTAAGGGATTTATAGAAAGTTGAAGTCATTTAAAACTCTATCATATATTGAAAATGTCATATGTTTCATAAATTCCATTAATACATATATTTATTTATGTCAAATTATTCCTAAATAAATTTCCAAACAGCATAAATGAAATCTCCATGTACTTCCCACTACACCCTGCCAGATATGAGCCTGTGTCGACCTATTTGGGACCCCACTCCAGGAGGACACACGTGTCTCTCGTGCGACACCCCCCCCCAAGCTTAGACATCAAAGCTAATCGCAAAGTTCCGGCAATCAGACGGCACTCTCTGACCTGGGAACATCAAGCCAAGTGACAGTATACGCGAAGCGATGCGAGAACCTGGCCAACGCTGTTCCAACGTTGTGACAGCGTCGATGATAATGGCCCAACTTTGAGGCAGCACTGTGTCCTTGCCATCTGCGAAATGTTATTTGTACAGCTAATCACACAATTATAGAGTGTGTACAACTGTATTATACAGTCAAATATTGCCACCTCTGATTACAAATTGAATAATTAGAGCCTAAAACGGGGGATTACATCAGCTAATATATCAAAAACAGTTTAAACAGTGGCTAAACTCTTATTTTTGTGATTTTGTGTCGATATAATCCCCCTAATTATCTACTTATGAACGAAAACGTACGCAAAATATGTGGTTAAATTTTGAAAAATAATACGTAATTTCGAAATTAAATGTGCTCATATAAAGTCAAGAAAATAATTCAGAACGTTATATGTGTCTCTATTTATGGTAAAATATGTATGCTATGACATACTTGAATTAGAAATGTATGGGTAACATATTTATTGCAATAAAAGCTATATTTGTTCTACATGTACCACTTTCATAATTTTGGGCAGAGTTTGAAATTTAGGGAAGGGGCCGACAGTTGGGAGTCGCGTGGAGAGGGGTGCTCAAATAGGTGGAAAAGGCCTCATCGCATTCAGGGGTAGAGTGAGAACGAATACAACTGAAGTCTTTACAGGGTGGTATAATACTGCATCTTGGCTTTGCAGAGCAGAGCAGTACTTACAGACACGGATCCAACTGACAGGTCAGAAAATCGATCAGGAGCATTCGGAAGCTTAAACAGTGTTACTGGACTCAAGCCGCTTGAAATGAAATACAGTGTGACAGCGGGATAAAACATGTGTGACACTGTACAGATACTGCTCTGTCAAAATGTGGTTATAACGATGTAAAAAATGTAAATTTTATTAAACGAGAACGCATCATCTATGTTTGTTTCTATGTGTTATTACCAATTACAAGAGAACATTAAAGCAGCAACATTTCAAAATAATTAGCATCCAATTTCACAAATATAAATATTCACTCCTTAATGATATATATCGCGTCAGTGTGAAACCTTAGGTCGAACAAAACAAATGGATGACTTAGCTTTCACCCTTAAAGCGCTGAAATATTTGTATGTAAACCTTGGAGACCAAAGTTTTTTTTCAATTTGAAATCATCATAAATGTCTTAGTTAGCTCTTTCCGATTCATTTGAACACCTATGTCATGGATCGACTTTAGACGTCAGAATCTAGCGTCTACAGACGTCAGATTCAGACGTCTAAAGTCGATCTCCGCCCATACAATTAGCCTATATATTTCTGCATAATGATATGTGGGCGCAATTTCCGACTTCTTTTCATCATGTTATGTGAATCATGCAGCATTCAATGCCAATTACAGTCATAATTCAAAACGTCATACCTGTATACTTATAATTAATGACAATATTGACTAATGTTTCAATTAACAACTGTCAGTTATTACCATATTAAAAATGGAACAATGTCCAGATAAATTAATATATTTGTCAGAATACTTTTACAGCCGCAATCGTAATTATGACAGCCTGTTGTTTGCCTTATTCAAGACTTCACGTGCAGTTTTCATAAATAATATTTTTTTTCTGAATCTGTTAGTAGCTGCCTTAATTTAGAATGAGTAGTTGACGGGTAATATTTCCGCGTGAGTCATTAATTGACTATTCCAGAATTAGACTATGCGATTCTGGACAGACAGACAGTTTGACAGGCAGGCGCAGGCATGCAGGAAGGCAGGTATGCATGCAGGAAGCGAGGCAGGAATCTATATATGTAGGCAGGTTGTCAGGCAAATAATCAGACAGAGAGGCAGTCAGAATTACAAAAAGGCATGGCGACTAGCTATTTACCATGCTAACATATTACGCAGAATCGGTGATGAAAAGTCTTAATCGATGATCGGTTGAAATTGGCTGATTATATTTTAAGCACACATTTAATTGGTTAAATGATAATTCATATGCTAGGCACACACACTTATGTATCTGTGAAAAATAGAAATAATCATAAATGTCTTATTTCGCTCTGTCCGCGTCATTTGAATATCTATGTTATGGGTCTACGGACCATTTAAACCGTTGAGCAACTGTGAATCAATCTATAATTTCTAATCATATTATTAATATTATTCTATGGTCGTTTTTTTTGGAAAGCTATTTCTCCTTCTATTTTAATTTGAACCACTTCAAATGTTCACACAATGATCAATATAATATTGAAGATTTATTGTCGATCTGGATCAATTAAGGATATATATGGCAGTTAATCACACTTTCAACATGTTTTATAATGTACTTATCTCTTATAATAGTTTTTGTTTTCGCTAGACTTGAAGACAAAAGGGGTTTGAATAATAATGGGGTACTACATTTGAAAATTAAAATACATTTACCCAATGATGTTTCAATGCTGGATCAGTTTTCGCAGATGGGGGGCACCATTGAACCAACGTTGGGTGTTTACTATGGGCAGTAGAAACAGTAACACGAAGCGCTGTATTTGATAAATAAAATCAGCATGTAAGTCCAACTGTGACTTTAGTGTAATACAAATAGCAACAAAATTGCCTGGAATCTAAATGTGCAGACAAAATTTTAAATAACCGCCAAAAAACGCTTAAAATTCCGACCTTAGGCCCCTAATGTTGGTTGTTAAGTCACAGTCACCCTCTAATTGATTATTGCTATTTATAATCGATCATCATATTATTAGTGAACCAAGCAATCAGTTATCGAATAATAATCGACCGTCAGTCAGTGATATCATTACTTTATCAAGTATTATAGTCATCAGTCCTGGATATTAGATACGAATACATTTTATTCAGTTCATTAACTATCCTATAATCCGTTGCAAATCTATATCTTCTTTTATGAATGACAACGTTGTATTGGGTATAATTTTTACGTCAATGAATATAATAGCATAATATCGACAGGTTACCATCCAAACGGCCTAAGTTAGGCATAGATGATCCAAACAAAAAAATGTGACTATAAATTACGTCGTCATTTGCACCGCGCAAATTTGCATTCCGAATTCATCGGTATTTAATTGTGCTGATGTTGAGATTGATGGCATTATTTTCCCAGCAGACTACGACGTTGGACCAACATTGATTCAACGTCTTGTGTCTGCTGGATTGGTTCACCAGGCCACCCTTCGAGCTAAGCGATCTAAACCTAGACTGAGCTCTATCGTTCGATATCCATCTCCCGACAGAGAGTTGACAATATAAATCAAGTGACTTTTTAATATTACAAAATTATTGATGGCCATGCTTGCTTATTTATACTAGAAAATGTTGTTGACTAACCCGCTTGTTTTCCGTTTGAAATATTGACGTTGATGCCATTAAAATAAAAAAAAGTATTCCACTGTTGAACCTGTCGTCTGAAGTTGCGATAAGTTATAATGTTTTGGGATATAATGGTGAATACAGCACGGTAAAATAAATCACCGGTGTGCAAGTGGTCATCATATCATGAATGAATGTTTTGTGTCATCTGATTGATCTATTAATACGGGTGTTTTTAAATGGTTGATGGTCGTTCTGTGTGACCTAGGTGTGTCTCAAATTGTTTTAAAGACATATACACTTACACCGCCCTCTAAAAATATGGATCCACCTCGACAATGAAATTGATGTACTGTGCTTCTAATACTTTCGGACAACTGTTATCAGAAATGCTCATTCAGTATAATGTTTTTATCAAGTGTCCTGTATTGCTGATCTATTACGCTTTCAGAAAGTATATATATACATGTATTTTGACATTCTGTTCAAAATTATTACAACTTGCACCCAGACATTTTGGACCAACGTCTGCGACTCTAAACCACCAGTGAGTGAGTGCAGTGCAGTGCAGTGCAGTGCAGTGCAGTGCAGTCTTGAATATTAATCTTTTGACAGAAGAAAGCTTTAAATCGTTCATTATTTTACATACAGTATCACATTAAACCTGCCTATGCACACATATCTCATATCAGTGCTGGCAATAAGTACGCCTTCAGTCTGTTATGTCCCGGGACAAATAATACTGCAAAGCAATATGCAACTGATCAAACATGGTCCACACTTTCCCAGTGGTCATAGAGCACCTTATGCTTGATTTCCAGTGTTTTTTTTCATTTTAGGGTGTTATCATGCGAAAATAAAATTGAGAAAGCCTTCGGGCCGTGGACAGCTATATGGCCAAAAAAATTGCATGAATTATGATGTAATGCATTGAATTTGAAGATGATTTTGAGCTGTTCTGGATTTAATTTGTTTTTCTTAATTTTGTTGCAAGTTACTATTTTTGGAGCCAGCATATGAGTGCCAACTATATTCCAATGAAAAATGCATTACAACATATTCCAATGCACTATAATTCATTACAATGTATTTAAATGCATTGCATGTATTGAAAAGCCTTGGAATGGATTCACACGCATCGCAATGGATTAAAATGCATTGCAATGCATTACAATGATTCAAGGTCAAAGTTCTATGTTCCTTTCCGGATCTCTAGTCATTATATTGAAAAACCAAGATGGCCTCCGTCGGCCATCCCAATTTTGCTCTTTGACAGGAGAAGAACATTAAATCGTGCTTTATTTTACATACAGTATCTAATTAAACCTGTCAATGCACACATATCTTATATCAGTGCTGGCAACACTTGAGCCTTCGGTCTGTTATGTCCCAGGACAAATAATAGCCTACTGCAGGGCAATATACCCTGGTCCACACTTTGCCAGTGGTCATGGCGCACCCTATGCTAGATTTGCAGTGTAAAGCATTGAATCTGAAGATGATTTGTTGCTATTCTGGACTTGATTTTTCTCAATTTTGTTGCGATTTAGTATTTTTTTAAGCCAGCATATATATGAGTCCCAATAGCCTTTGGGTGGTGGGTAGCTCTTCTCCAATGAAAAATGTTATAGGGAAAAAACAATTGCATTGCATTTGAAGATGATTTGGAGCGATTCTGGACAATTTTTTTGCCATTCAATATTTTTGGAGCCAGCATATGAGTCCCAATAGCCTTTGGGCCGCGGCCGGCTATATTCCAATGAAAAATGCAATAAATTATATTACACTGCATTACAATGCATTACATTGTATTTAAATGCATTGAATGTACTGAAACGCATAGGAATGGATTCAAACGCATTGCAATGGATTCAAATGTATTGCAATGCTTTGAATTACATTGAGTGAGTGAGTGAGTGAGTGAGTGAGTGAGTGAGTGAGTGAGTGAGTGAGTGAGTGAGTGAGTGAGTGAGTGAGTGAGTGAGTGAGTGAGTGAGTGAGTGAGTGAGTGAGTGAGTGAGTGAGTGAGTGAGTGAGTGAGTGAGTGAGTGAGTGAGTGAGTGAGTGTGAATCAGCATATTTAATCCATTTTCTATGATATTTTTTTAGTTTGAAACACATTCGAAAATGAATATATGGGGGTCTTGGTTAGAGAAGGGTTATTGTTATCTTAGATGTATATATGGGGCCTACTCCAACTTTGTGGCTTGACTTGTGACCCCACTTTGAGTCACTGTATCCTCTTTATCACAGACTTGACAACAGCTCGGTTGCCATAGTTATGCAGAAAACGACCGAAAACAAAATCCTTTATTCACTGAAAACAGCACTGTCAAGTAGTCTCTCTACAGCAAACACAAAACATTTGTATAACATTCATACAACGTCGGCCCAACGTCCTCGACGTAGGTCCAACATTGTATAAATGCTATACAAATGTTTTGTGTTTGCTGGGATCTGTGATTACAACTCAGTATCTATCAGTGTGCAGGATTAGGAAGTAACTATGGTTGACATTGTGAACCACAGGGGCGTCTGAGTGGCATTACATAGAGAAGGAATGAGTGATGTTACCCCAGATGTAGCAGTTTGCCAGACCAGAGAGAGAGATACTGACACTGCCACTTCTACACTGACAGATCCACTATAATACCTGCATCTATCAGATCTACACTACCAGATCTACACTACTAGATCCACTCTTGAAATAACTACCATTTCTGAACCACCATTTCCTCACTACATTTCCTGCACTACCATTTCAGCACTACCATTCCTGCACTACCATTTCCTGCACTACCATTTCTGCACTACCATTTCTGTGCTACCATTTCTGTACTACCACTTCTACACTACCAAATCACTACCAAATCCACACTCCAAATCTATGATGTATATCTGCCAAGTGAACATGCTGTTTTGGTTGGCTTTAACGGTGATGTTCTGTTACCGTGGAGCAGACAATGCGACCGTAGATGCGAAATTAGAAGATATATTCAACCAACTGCAGCAGTATAATGAGTAGCAGCAGAGGGTGCAGATTCAGCGGCACAACTAGCAGTTGCTGCAACACAGTCATCAAGCATCTGCCCGAGGTGTCTGAACACTTGCAGGTTGGCATATCCCTATCTCAGTCTGATTTACTGTGCATGCAGTACTCTACAAATACAGTACGAATGATTTAACCTTTTCAGCGCGGGGACCGACTTTAGTCGTCAGATTCTGACTTCTAAAGTTGATTCCCGCACTGAAAGAATAAAAAATATATAATGTAGCCAAACAGTTATTTTGGTGGCCACTACGACAATCTGGTATAGTCTATTCAGCTCTTTCAGTGCCGGGATCGACTTCTGACGTCAGATTCTGAGATCTATAGATGTCATATTCTGATGACTAAAGTCAATCCCAGCACTAAAAGAGTGTAATATTGATAATTGCCGTAGCCCCATAACATAGGTATTCAACTCAAGCGGAAAGAGCTAATTAAGACAAGATGGTTTCAAATTGAAAAAACCTTTTTGTCTCCATGGTTTGAACAAAAATATTTCAGCCTTGTAAGGGTTTTCATTCGCATTTTAGGGTACTTTTGCGAAAAAGATGTAATGCGAAATATGTTATCTCATAAATTTTAAATATCGTGTTATCGCTATTTGCTTTATTTATGGGTTTTGATTAATTACGAACATGACTCTTCCGCTCTGAGAAAGTGAAAAGCAGTATCTCCTTACTTGTAGCGCAAGCAGATATGGCATTTTATTGTTTGTATTGTTCATTTTGGTAGCCACATGCCATTTTTAGGTAACCTACACAGTACGAGAACAATTCACACATAGATTTGTTGACGTCCTTCTTCCAATATAACCAGCAAAAAAGCATTATATATAAAATCTGCTATCCCATTGCCTTATAGTTATACCTGAAAAATACTTGATCAATCACCTTGACCTACAAATAGCTAGAATATGAATTTAACCTTCATGTGTCAATCAAATGCAATTATCAGGTCCTTTACTGTAACACTCCTTGACCTGGAGTTTATCACATCCTATACCTGGAGTTTTCTGACATATCGTGATGACAAACTTTTAATAGCTCATGATCACAATCTTTGATTTTCATAATCCCATACACAACATATGTAACTCAAGTATTTATATATCACAAATAGAATGGTGACTAATGGGACCACAATTGAAGGGTTTCATGCATAAACATGCTAACTCGAGTTAACATAAATTTGTGTTTTGTATTTCATTTTTTCGAAAAGAACAAACACTGTCGGTTAATATGGATATATTTACTAATATCTGAACAAAATCATTCTCGATGATCTTTAAAATAATAACATTGATGGGTTAAAAAATCATCATGTGCGTAGTGATTGATTGATTGATTGATTGATTGATTGATTGATTGATTAGTTTAGTATAATGACATTAATTATATTAAACACGTTTGTTAAATTCGCTGCACTGATAATATAACAAATATACACCAAGAAATGTACTTTATCCGACAAAAGATATTTATCTGTCTGCAATGACGAAACAATACATTTTAATCTTCTCTTTACAGTTGTTGCGTACATCACGCTAAATTCAAGACCAAGACTACATTTCCTCTTGACAATAACAGATAATCGATCGATATCTCCTAACAAAAAAAATCGAATTTCCACATACAATATTAAGGGTTCAGTTTTGTCAGTATTGCGTAGCGAAAAGCCAAACAAATTTGGCCAAATGCTAATCAAACTTGAAATTGATTAGCGAAATAGTTCATGTTTAATGATAGGAAAAACCCAATGAATGAGAAGATTGGTTACAAATCGCTACACACTATTTTCAAAAGTGCAAACATGAGTTACTTGCATTGGATGGATCTAGTATAAACATTGTAACTTGGGATATCCAACAATTGAAGCACCATATGAATTTTTCACCTTGTCGTATCACCTATAGGGTTATAAAATAGTGGACAGCATGGCACCAGATTATCGTTATGTTCTTTTGTCCTCTGTCGTAAAACATCATAGTGTATTGACAAGGGATTCAATAAATAACTCTTTATTTAGCAAAAATAATCATTAAAATATTTTTAAAAGAACTCAGCTACTTTGGAGCGCATCTCTGAAACTCAAATGAAAACAATTTGAAAGACTTAATCACGTGTCTAGTATATGTTGAACCGTCATGTTTTGTAAAATGACCAATCACGTTTTTTAAAAAAAGGGAATCATTTATATGTACTGTATATAATTTATGTACAAGTCATATTGTTTATAATAATAATGATAAAAATATGCACATGTGCAAAATTTCACATGACATATAGAAAATCAGTAAGACATTGGAAGGCTATAGGTGATCTGCATATCTTCTTCGCCTCGAATATGTTAAATCATAGTACAGTGCACTTTAACTGAACCTTCACAGATATGTCTCAAGGTTGCAAAGTAGGATGATCATGATCGTATTTTTCTGCATAAGTACCTCCAAGTCATTTGACAAATAAAACAACAAAAAACATATTTTTATGTATATCTCTAGCTAAGAGCAAATATTGGAGTCTGATGTGCAGATGACTCAAGTCACTTGACCTTCTAATTAAAACTAATGTGATTGGTATTGAGGAACAAGATCAGATACATAACTTAACCTAAAATTTACAGCCTGAACGTCTCACCAGATGATTTTTTTCCTGGCAAACTCATATTGCTTCCTGTTCCACAGATCAATTCTTGTAAAGGAAATGTGTAGATTTCTCGTCTCGAAGCTTTCTTCAGAGAATCTTCTCAAAGCCTGAAAGGCGTTGTCATGTCCTTGGTACCACTCACCTACTCCAATTGAGTACATTTATAAGAGGAGGCACTTCAAATGTTGCTGGAAGCTGAGAGTATCAGGCCTACATAGCAACCTGAGTCGATATTCTGTAAATGGAAAGATCTATAAAATGCGTACTGTTTTTCTCAATACAATTGTCTGTTGTTTTCACTGAACCAGAATACCATATTTCTCAAACTCTTCTGAATGTCTTAAATGTTACCGCATCTCCCCATCCAAAGAAAATTGCATGATTGTTTGGAGTGTCCCTTGTTAATTTGATGGCCAAGCCATATATGGCACCGTACGTCATCAATATCAGTCACAGATAAATAAATATATGACTGGGTTTTAGATGGCATTTATCGATATTGAACACATAAAAGAACAAAAGGCGTATTTTTCAGATACATCCTATGCTGTTTCAGAACGTCCTCTAGTCACCTTTTTGTTCGTCTCTGTCCAAAATTATAATTTGTGAAGTCTTCTCGGGTGTCATGGAGGTGAACTGGCCTAAGCTGGTGGCTCCAGAGTCTTAAACACACGCACCTATATGCCTCTTTTAAATATTATTGTCTCTCCTGAATGTGGTTGATGGATTTCACTATTGCTATTTTAAGTCGTTCCTATATAAAGTTATTTTTTTATCTTGTACATCAAGTGGATCAGTCAGCTAAAGCTTCACGGGTGACAATTTATAATGTACTGCTTCCAGTCCAAAAGCCTAATAAGCTTTAGAGGATGGTTATGCAGTTTATACGTCTTTAAGCTACTTTAGGTATTCATTGTATTTTTTTCAGTAACTCGTTCGCAAGATACTGGTCTATTATGTTTTAGATCACATAAGCATATATGTATATACGCCACTCCTACTGTTTACATGTGGGTTTTGCCAGCTTAATATCTCGATCATCGTTGCGTTAGAATTTTTTTCACATTATTTTTTTGACATCTTTTTGCATTTGTGAAGTCTTGTTTTTGTGATATTGAAATGCACCATGTACATAACCATCGACAATTTCTTCAGCTTTGAAATTGCTAACTCGAGTTGGCATTCTTTTGCATGCAGGAATGAAGAGTCATATGTGTGCAGAAATGTGTTAAGTCCCTTTCTAGGCGGTTATGTCAAAAGCTGTCGGCAAAATTATTTATTATATGACTGAATCAGAAAATAAATAAAAAGGTGAAGAAAATGAAATTAATTGGGACTCCCTACGATAAAAAGTAAAAAAGTTAGCAGGTTTATGCATGGAACCCTTCAATTGTGAAATAATTTAGTTTTTTTGGGTGTTCTTCCAATCAGGAACATACACACAGTTCTGTCTTTATTGTTCAATGGGAATAATTATTTCTTATGCTCCATTATTTCAGGACATTGTTCGTGGAGGTGAAGAACATGTCAGTCAATGTCGTCTGACTATAGACAATATCCGTGTGGAGATGACAAACTTAACTAATGTCCTCAATAATGTTAACAGGATTGTTTCAAGAAGTAAGTGGAAATAAAAAGACATACATTTGCTAAACAAAAAACAACAGCTGTGCCAGAAGTTTTACAAGTGTCGGAATCAATCTAATTATGTTTACGATTCACACAATTGCATTTCATTTAGCCTTGCAAGAAACCGATGTTTATAATTATTTCAGTACGGAGAGCAATTTTAGTCTTCAAAATCTGATGTCTATGGACGTCCGATTTTGATGTCCCTTAAAGAAAATAGTATACTATTAAATACCCCTAGTTTAATATCTAAAATTAAATCTCAGAATCTCTTTATTCTGATGGGGTATACCATTTTTCTTTGGATGAATTTATTCAGCCATTTGTTGTTTAAATGTGACTTGTGAACTTAAAAAGCCTATCTATATGCGTTCTTAAAATGAATTTATTCAGCTATGTGGTGTTTAAATGTGACTTTTGAGCTTAATGAGTCTATCTATATGAGTTCCTATTATGGGAGGCTATAACAGAATGGAGATCAATTGAACCAAGAAATTAAGGTCAAAATTCTGATCAATCATTATTCCAAATCAGTCAGCTAGACCAGCAGATATAGCAATTTTGTGAAACGACTTGGCCAAAGCATGATATTCTATCCCCTAATTTAAATAACAACAGAATGACGGATTTGATTTGATGTTATGATAGGCTCTACTGTAGCATCAGATGTAATACATTATAATATAGCTTTAATATATATTAAGTTTTTGGAGAATACGATCCTAGACTCATAAGTGAATTGAGTGAGTGAGTGAGTGAGTGAGTGAGTGAGTGAGTGAGTGAGTGAGTGAGTGAGTGAGTGAGTGAGTGAGTGAGTGAGTGAGTGAGTGAGTGAGTGAGTGAGTGAGTCAATCAATCAATCAATCAATCAATCAATCAATCAATCAATCAATCAATCAATCAATCAATCAATCAATCAATCAATCAATCAATCAATCAATCAATCAATCAATCAAACAATCAATCAATCAATCAATCAATCAATCAATCAATCAATCAATCAATGAGTCAATGAATCAATGAGTCAATGAATCAATTAATCAATTAATCAATCAATCAATAAATCTCAACTAGAGCCATGAAATTGGCATCTATACATAACTATGTTTTCATGGTCAATGAATACAATGAGCATCAAACCACCTGCCAATTATATATATTCCAGAGACATACAAATGCAAATTAGTACCGCCATTACTAAAAATCATACTTTCGCCTTTGTCTCTAAAACTAAAAATCATATAACCGTAAAATCGGTGTCTATACATATATTTTGTAACCACTGGTAACTGACATAGTGATGACTTATGGAATAATCCGTGTAATAGCTCTTCAATTGAAGATGCTATAGAAGTGATGAAGAGTAATATAGTTATTGCTAATACATTGATTGAGTTGATAATTTACGGTAATATTGCAATACATGTGACATATGACGCCATAACGGTTTGCAAAATACCACAATATATCAATAATTTTAAAGTGTTTCTTTTTGTGATAAATATTAGAAGGTTAGTTTTTTGTTCATTGTAATTCTTGTCCATCAAAACATATGTATAGAAACACATTTAATGGTTCGGCCATTTTCAGTTTCCCAGATACTCACGAAAGTATGTTTTTTTTGTAATGACGATACTTAAATTAACACTTTATTGGTTAATATTAAAAGTTTGTTTTATTTTAATTGTAATAATTGACCATACAATATCATCGTTCTACCATTTCTAGTTTTTGAGATATTGATAAAAGTGTGATTTTCAATAATGGCGGTACTAATTTGCATTTTTTTCCAAAATGCCAAAAGGTGCCAAAAGCATCATTCAGTTTCTCAATCTAGTAAATATCAAGATTCGAAAAATGCAATAAAACGTTGTATGGACCGCAATGCAAGCATATCTCATGTTTTCCCCAGACTATTAATTGAATAGACTTGTTTATGGTGTACATAAACAGGAAGAAACATGTACATCCTGTCTTCAACCCCTAGAACACTCCGTTATTTAATTTTAATTTTCAATCGCTGGAAGTTGTGGAACGCGGGAGCGAGAAAATTACTTGTGTTTGTGAAATTTACGTCACATAGTTTCCAGATTTCACAAATTTAGGACATAGTTTTCTTGTTCAGTCCAGTTACACAAGTGGCAAGAAAAAAAATACCACACAAGTCGACATCAGTCCCACTGGACACACGACGCTATCACGACGTTGAATCAGCGTCATTGACGTTGATTCAACCTCGCAATAACGTCGTCTACCCAGTGGGGTGTTCCGGTGGTTAAAATCCTGCTTTCCACTCACGGTTATCCCTTGCTCGTTTCTCACACGTATGCTGAATACGATCTCATTAACAAGAGCAGTGAAGGGAAGAGACGGCCACAATGTGATCCTGTGGGTCATGGCGGTCAAACCTGACCTTTCCGCACGTCGTCTTCCAGGTCGTTCGTTCCATTGTGCACACGAGCAGGATCGGATCCATGGTAGGGCTATGGGAGGCAGTCACTCTTTACGTGTGGATGTGACGACCGGCTACCCAGCGTTTCCCAGAGAAACTCCTTATTTTCATCTTCTGTTGTTCTATTTGCAACATTTATCCTGATATCCCAGGGAACATATTTATACGTCATTTTTGACGTATAAAGACGGTTCCGTGATAAAAGGGTTTTATTAACATATTATTACAAGCATATAACCGATAGACCTTTTTTTTTGGAAACAGTGCTAGCTTTATGTAGTGAAAATGATTATTGTGGAAGGAAAAGGACAAATCAGATTTCATTGCAGGTTGAGAATAAACATATTGGTCAGCCTTTAAACGCCCAGCAATATAAAGTAATAACTAGAAATAGACTTTACAGGTTAACATGGGCTAATGGAGATCGTACTTTAAAGCAGCTCCTTGGGATGATATCAATTTTCGTTTTTAATTTTGTAATGATTTTTTCTAATATTTTTTATCCACATTTTTATGAATATGACGGAAACCCAAACAAACTTTTTGTATACATAAACACCTGCTAAAGGGTGTTCAAATGTTCCTACAGCATTGGGCCACATGTCGTCGACCCAGCGTTGAGCAGACAATCGGTACTGCGAGGGAACCCCCTGATCAACCCGATCCCAGAGCAATTAAGGGTTTACAGCTATTGATGTAACAATGTGGTTACTTTGATCAAGCGGTATGAGTGGTCAGTATTTGCGGTCTGTAGTGTGATATGCTGTGAACAAACTTCTGGGCATAACGATATACGTCTTGGGAATAGCGCTTGTTTCTTCTTTTTCAGTGCTTTAACATTGTTTTTTTACATTTTTGTAGTAGGTTATATAGCTTCATATAAATTTGATTTTCATAATTGACAGAAATGAAAATTCTCATCCCAAGGATCAGCTTTAAACTCCATTCTACAAGTTTTGTGCGCTGTGAATGGCGGTCTAATATTTTTTCTATTTGAACGTGAATATTTTTTTCTTTCAAACAGGAACTGACCACACGACGTTAATGAGACGTTGAATGAACGTCGCAATAACGTCGTGTGCTCTAAACATAATATCTAAACATATTACATACCAAAATCAAGATAAATTCGATGCAAACACATAATATATCACATACTAAAATCAAGATGTCTATCTTTAGATGCAGTCAGCTATGAATACTTCCCACTGGGCACACGACGTTGTTGCGATTTCAATCCATGAACACGTACCGGTGTGTAACCTTTCACACACCAAGTTATCTTATTTAAATTTTCACCCACTTGAAGTTGTGTTTCGCTACCGCGAGACAAAACTTCAAGTGGGTGACAGTGACACATATTAGTTTAATTTGGAACCAAATATTTGTTATCTTGATGTTCAAATTCTCATTTCATTTTATTTCGTCAAAAACAGTGATCGGTCGACTATAACAAAACGGATTTTAAAAGATTACAGTCGTTCTTAAGTACAGTGTCTAAAGGGTTAGGAGCTTTTGCTCCAACCCAGTAGACACTTTTACTTAAAGCGCTGAAATATTTGTATATAAAACATGGTGACCAAAGGTTTTTTTTTCAATTTCTAATCAACATGAATGTCTCAGTTAGCTCTTTCTGGTTCATTTGAATGCGGGGATCAACTTTAGTCGACAGAATCTGACGTCTGTAGACGTCAGATTCTGTCGACTGAAGTCGATCCCCGCGCTTTAAGGGTAATCATGCAGTGTATGCATTCAGCGTGATGCAAATCATGATTAAGAATTGAAATATTACCTCTCTCATGGTGGAAGGTCACAGTGAGATGTCGCCAAGAAAACGAGGTCACGTTCCTGTAATGTTCATCTTTTAGTGTCGACCAACCAGCGCCACCAAACCTATTATCTAATATCCTCTCAAATTAATAATCGATGAGCAGGCAGTTATTGCGATGTTATTTATAATGCTCTGCTCTTTCTCCAGTAGAATCACTGTCTACATAAAATAATACGAACCCATCTTCGTGCTTAGTCCGTATTAATAGACTCCGTGTAAGAGTCTGTAATCATTGTCATTTGTAAAATGATAAAGTTGTGCCCAAAAATCCTGTGTGCGGATGATCGATTGCGCAATGAATATATATATTATATATATAATGACAGATCTCATTGGAATAATGACTTAACCTTTTAACCGCCAAATTATTCAATTTGAATTTTCACCCACTTGAAGTTGTGTCTCACTGACGCGATCCATAAAATTGTTGATCTTAGCATACACTGCCTACCACCATATAAAAGCACATCTCTCTCCATGCTGTCAATTTCTGACGCTAGCCCATGTGACTGCGGGGTTTATGACTTCCATGTGTATGAAAACGCTGAGGTAAGCATAATAGATTACACCCGACTACAACAATATTTTTCACATATTTGTCTCGATGCGCGATCCACAACTTCAAGTGGGTGAAAATCACGCATATTTATATAATTTTGCACCGGGAATACGTACCTCTTTTAAACCCATCACATATCAATAGAAATATTTTTCACATTTTGCGTTAGCAATTCCGCCTTTAAATGAATGGCAAATAACCTTAATATTTTATATGAACCATGGAGACTAGAATATTTGTTTTCCAGTATGAAATCCTCAACAGCTCTTTCCGCTTCATTTGAATACCTATGTTATTGGTCTGCGGTCACTACAAATATTTTACTCTTTCAGTGCGGGGTTCGACTTTAGACGTCAGATCTACTGTCTAAAATCGGTCCCCGCGCTGAAAGGGTTAAATATGCAGCTATGTCTTTGGTTAATAACCGGCAATAGAAAAAGTAAAATTACTGGTCACAAATTTCCAACTTACCTTTATGGTGTTCCACCAATCACTAGTCAATAAAGCATATGTGTGCCGGATGGGCACTGCCATGTGAGGCGGAAATTGGCTTCACTATCATCCGCTTCCGTGGCCATGTAACTGGCGGCAACATTTATAGACTGGTGGAAATCGGAGCAAAATATTGACCCAGAGTAGGAAGTCTGCCCATTTAGTTTTTTTCACCACTTTTAAACATTTTCGGGTATGGGGAATTGAATGCGAAGTCGTGTCAAGCCGATTTTTCCCTCTGAAACGTCCTTTTCGCGATTTAAATTATGACGTCAAAATCATATAATTAATAGATTAAATCTCGTCATATCACGTCATATCACTCGTCATAGCACTGTACTTTATTTTGGGGTGTAACGTTTTTGTATTGTTGATTATTGATGGTGGGGACATATGTATTTAGAATTTGCCGGACGACATCTTGTCATTATTGACCACTTTGCATTATGGGGGTAAATTCAAGGTCAAAGTTTAATTTCATGGTCAAATATGATTTTTCAACAAATTAAGGTAGAAACAACTGTAATACCTCATTTTTACATTATTGGAACTCATTCCAATAATGTTTTAATATGGTTCACAAAACGGATTCTGGGCACTGTTTTTGTGTGTCCATATAATGTGTGTCCTAAATGACTATCACCAAGAAGTTATAAATTCTTGCTATCACTCACATATTCTCAAATACGGCAAAACGCATAGGTTCAGTTTTCTGTCATTCCATGGCCTACAGTAGGCCTACTTATCGTTGTTTCTGAATAAGCATAAATATCTGTATTTGCTGAGTTATTAGGATTTCCGTCGTCAATTTTACGACAGTTAGGGGTCTCTAAAATTTCTGGTCATAGGTTGTGAGTGCCGGGCCGTAGGTTGTGAGTGGCGGTTCGTAGGTTGTGAGTGCCGGGCCGTAGGTTGTGAGTGTCGGGTAGTAGGTTGTGAGTGGCGTACCGTAGGTTGTGATTATCGGGTCATAGGTTGTGAGTGCCGTGTTGTAGGTTGTGAGTGCCGTGTTGTAGGTTGTGAGTGCTGGGCCGTAGGTTGTGAGTGCCGGGCCATAGGTTGTGAGTATCGGGTCATAGGTTTGTGAGTGGCGGACCGTAGGATGTGATTATCGGGTCATAAGTTGTGAGTGCCGTGTTGTAGGTCGTGAGTGCCGTGTCGTAAATTGTGAGTGCCGTGCTGTAGGTTGTGAGTGCCGTGTCGTAGGTTCTGAGTGTCGGGTCATAGGTTGTGAGTGCTGTGTCGTAGGTTGTGAGTGCCGGGTCGTAGGTTGTGAGTGCCGGGTCGTAGGTTGTGAGTGCCGTGTCGTAGGTTGTGAGTGCCGTGTCGTAGGTTGTGAGTGCCGTGTCGTAGGTTGTGAGTGCCGGGTCGTAGGTTGTGAGTGCCGGGTCATAGGTTGTGAGTGCTGTGTTGTAGGTTGTGAGTGCCGTGTCGTAGGTTGTGAGTGCCGTGTCGTAGGTTGTGAGTGCCGTACTGTAGGTTGTGAGTGCCGTGTCGTAGGTTGTGAGTGCCGTGTCGTATGTTGTGAGTGCCGGGTCGTAGGTTGTGAGTGCCGGGTCATAGGTTGTGAGTGCCGTGTCGTAGGTTGTGAGTGCCGTGTCGTAGGTTGTGAGTGCCGTGTCGTAGGTTGTGAGTGCCGGGTCGTAGGTTGTGAGTGCCGGGTCATAGGTTGTGAGTGCTGTGTTGTAGGTTGTGAGTGCCGTGTTGTAGGTTGTGAGTGCCGTGTTGTAGGTTGTGAGTGCCGTGTCGTAGGTTGTGAGTGCCGGGTCGTAGGTTGTGAGTGTCGGGTCGCAGGAAGTGCCTGCCGGGTTGGGGGTGGTGAGTACCGGATCGTAGGTTGTGAGTGCCGGGTCGCAAGTAATGAGTGCCGGGTTGTAGGTAGTGAGTGCTGGGTCGTAGGATGTAAGTGCCGGGTCGCAGGTAGTGAGTGCCAGGTCGTAAATTGTGAGTGCCCAGCTCGCAGGTCGTGAGTGTTGTGTCGTAGGTTGAGTGCCGGGGCGCAGGTTGTGAGTATCGAGCCGGAGATTATGAGTTTCGGGTCGTAGGCTGGTGTGAAAAACTGATAAAAATGTAGGCCTATGGGATTAACCCTCACGCCGCTAAGCGCGACTATGGTCGTTTTGAATCCGTTTCATTATCCGATCAAATCACTGTTATTGGGAACATCATGATTTGCAAATGTTTGGTCTCAAATTAAACAAAAATGAGTAATTTTCACCCACTTGAAGTTGGGGGTCGCGGCAGCGAGACACAACTTCAAGGATAATTTAGCGCTTTTAGGTTTCAAATAAAACGTAAATAAGTCAAGGGTGACGATATGTTTTTCTACACCAAGTAGAGGAGGCTTGGGAGAGTTGGGCCACTTCTGTAATCATTGTCATTTGTAAAATGATAAAGTTGTGCCCAAAAATCCTGTGTGCGGATGATCGATTGCGCAATGAATATATATATTATATATATAATGACAGATCTCATTGGAATAATGACTTAACCTTTTAACCGCCAAATTATTCAATTTGAATTTTCACCCACTTGAAGTTGTGTCTCACTGACGCGATCCATAAAATTGTTGATCTTAGCATACACTGCCTACCACCATATAAAAGCACATCTCTCTCCATGCTGTCAATTTCTGACGCTAGCCCATGTGACTGCGGGGTTTATGACTTCCATGTGTATGAAAACGCTGAGGTAAGCATAATAGATTACACCCGACTACAACAATATTTTTCACATATTTGTCTCGATGCGCGATCCACAACTTCAAGTGGGTGAAAATCACGCATATTTATATAATTTTGCACCGGGAATACGTACCTCTTTTAAACCCATCACATATCAATAGAAATATTTTTCACATTTTGCGTTAGCAATTCCGCCTTTAAATGAATGGCAAATAACCTTAATATTTTATATGAACCATGGAGACTAGAATATTTGTTTTCCAGTATGAAATCCTCAACAGCTCTTTCCGCTTCATTTGAATACCTATGTTATTGGTCTGCGGTCACTACAAATATTTTACTCTTTCAGTGCGGGGTTCGACTTTAGACGTCAGATCTACTGTCTAAAATCGGTCCCCGCGCTGAAAGGGTTAAATATGCAGCTATGTCTTTGGTTAATAACCGGCAATAGAAAAAGTAAAATTACTGGTCACAAATTTCCAACTTACCTTTATGGTGTTCCACCAATCACTAGTCAATAAAGCATATGTGTGCCGGATGGGCACTGCCATGTGAGGCGGAAATTGGCTTCACTATCATCCGCTTCCGTGGCCATGTAACTGGCGGCAACATTTATAGACTGGTGGAAATCGGAGCAAAATATTGACCCAGAGTAGGAAGTCTGCCCATTTAGTTTTTTTCACCACTTTTAAACATTTTCGGGTATGGGGAATTGAATGCGAAGTCGTGTCAAGCCGATTTTTCCCTCTGAAACGTCCTTTTCGCGATTTAAATTATGACGTCAAAATCATATAATTAATAGATTAAATCTCGTCATATCACGTCATATCACTCGTCATAGCACTGTACTTTATTTTGGGGTGTAACGTTTTTGTATTGTTGATTATTGATGGTGGGGACATATGTATTTAGAATTTGCCGGACGACATCTTGTCATTATTGACCACTTTGCATTATGGGGGTAAATTCAAGGTCAAAGTTTAATTTCATGGTCAAATATGATTTTTCAACAAATTAAGGTAGAAACAACTGTAATACCTCATTTTTACATTATTGGAACTCATTCCAATAATGTTTTAATATGGTTCACAAAACGGATTCTGGGCACTGTTTTTGTGTGTCCATATAATGTGTGTCCTAAATGACTATCACCAAGAAGTTATAAATTCTTGCTATCACTCACATATTCTCAAATACGGCAAAACGCATAGGTTCAGTTTTCTGTCATTCCATGGCCTACAGTAGGCCTACTTATCGTTGTTTCTGAATAAGCATAAATATCTGTATTTGCTGAGTTATTAGGATTTCCGTCGTCAATTTTACGACAGTTAGGGGTCTCTAAAATTTCTGGTCATAGGTTGTGAGTGCCGGGCCGTAGGTTGTGAGTGGCGGTTCGTAGGTTGTGAGTGCCGGGCCGTAGGTTGTGAGTGTCGGGTAGTAGGTTGTGAGTGGCGTACCGTAGGTTGTGATTATCGGGTCATAGGTTGTGAGTGCCGTGTTGTAGGTTGTGAGTGCCGTGTTGTAGGTTGTGAGTGCTGGGCCGTAGGTTGTGAGTGCCGGGCCATAGGTTGTGAGTATCGGGTCATAGGTTTGTGAGTGGCGGACCGTAGGATGTGATTATCGGGTCATAAATTGTGAGTGCCGTGTTGTAGGTCGTGAGTGCCGTGTCGTAAATTGTGAGTGCCGTGCTGTAGGTTGTGAGTGCCGTGTCGTAGGTTCTGAGTGTCGGGTCATAGGTTGTGAGTGCTGTGTCGTAGGTTGTGAGTGCCGGGTCGTAGGTTGTGAGTGCCGGGTCGTAGGTTGTGAGTGCCGTGTCGTAGGTTGTGAGTGCCGTGTCGTAGGTTGTGAGTGCCGTGTCGTAGGTTGTGAGTGCCGGGTCGTAGGTTGTGAGTGCCGGGTCATAGGTTGTGAGTGCTGTGTTGTAGGTTGTGAGTGCCGTGTCGTAGGTTGTGAGTGCCGTGTCGTAGGTTGTGAGTGCCGTACTGTAGGTTGTGAGTGCCGTGTCGTAGGTTGTGAGTGCCGTGTCGTATGTTGTGAGTGCCGGGTCGTAGGTTGTGAGTGCCGGGTCATAGGTTGTGAGTGCCGTGTCGTAGGTTGTGAGTGCCGTGTCGTAGGTTGTGAGTGCCGTGTCGTAGGTTGTGAGTGCCGGGTCGTAGGTTGTGAGTGCCGGGTCATAGGTTGTGAGTGCTGTGTTGTAGGTTGTGAGTGCCGTGTTGTAGGTTGTGAGTGCCGTGTTGTAGGTTGTGAGTGCCGTGTCGTAGGTTGTGAGTGCCGGGTCGTAGGTTGTGAGTGTCGGGTCGCAGGAAGTGCCTGCCGGGTTGGGGGTGGTGAGTACCGGATCGTAGGTTGTGAGTGCCGGGTCGCAAGTAATGAGTGCCGGGTTGTAGGTAGTGAGTGCTGGGTCGTAGGATGTAAGTGCCGGGTCGCAGGTAGTGAGTGCCAGGTCGTAAATTGTGAGTGCCCAGCTCGCAGGTCGTGAGTGTTGTGTCGTAGGTTGAGTGCCGGGGCGCAGGTTGTGAGTATCGAGCCGGAGATTATGAGTTTCGGGTCGTAGGCTGGTGTGAAAAACTGATAAAAATGTAGGCCTATGGGATTAACCCTCACGCCGCTAAGCGCGACTATGGTCGTTTTGAATCCGTTTCATTATCCGATCAAATCACTGTTATTGGGAACATCATGATTTGCAAATGTTTGGTCTCAAATTAAACAAAAATGAGTAATTTTCACCCACTTGAAGTTGGGGGTCGCGGCAGCGAGACACAACTTCAAGGATAATTTAGCGCTTTTAGGTTTCAAATAAAACGTAAATAAGTCAAGGGTGACGATATGTTTTTCTACACCAAGTAGAGGAGGCTTGGGAGAGTTGGGCCACTTTTTATATTTTCACACCGTCTGCTTTTCCCGTTTGTCATATTGTACTGTTTCTTGTGGTTTTGCGAAGTACAGACCATGCCGAACAATCTGAACTTTAATTTATTTAATATGCATTATGTTGCATAGGGAAAAATGCAATTCAAAAAAAGGTCTTCTCCTGACCCAGCTCTCCCAAGGAGTGGGGAAACTTGGGCCATGTTTGGGGAGACTTGGGCCACGCAGAGTATGTCGGTACAGATACGTTAAAATAGACACATCACAAGAATAAAACAAAAACAATTTAATTATGAGCATCCTAATCACTATAGTCATTGATAAAACAAGTTATCGTTGCATGGCCCAGCTCTCCCACATAGTGGCCCAACTCTCCCTATGTGGGAGAGTTGGGTCATAACCCATTACCCATGACCATGACCCAACTCTACCATAGTGTCTCAACTCTCCCACATTTGACTGTCCCAACTCTCCCTATATCTGCCATTTTTGTTAAAATCGACATCACAGAATGGCTTTTGATAATTCATTCTTTAAATGCCTTGATGACAGAGGAGTATCATAAGTATATTACACACCACAAAAGGGCAGTCTACTATGTACTATTGTTATGCTAACAAATTGCTTACCTTCGAGTCAATTGTTTGCAAAATTTTCTATATAATCGATTTCTTGACACAAAATCTGCACTGAACATGGGCTCGAGAAGCTGGTCACATCAAACAATAGGTCATGTATCCTTAATTCGCTAGACGGCAGCACCTGGTCATAATGCTTCACGTTACTGTGATATTGGGGGTGGCCCAACTCTCTCTGCGACCCAACTCTCCCAAGCCTCCCCTACTACACAAATTCATTTGCTATAATAATATGTTATTGTGGGCAGAATTACCATAGATAAATTCAGCAGGGATCTAAAATATTACCAGTTTAATCATTTAATTATTACTGAAATTGCAGACTGACGTATTTCTGGGATATTTTCTATCTGTCATACCTGATGACAAAATACCCCCATAGTGTTTGACCCGTCACTGTGGTTCCAATTAAAATACGTGTAAATAAAGTGCGCTGCTTAGCTGGCTGGTAAGATAAAAGAGGCGGAAATTGGCTTTTTATCTTTTCCTTCCACTGACATTTTCCTCGCTACAACATTCATTACAAAAACCTTTTACACTCTGAACAACATAATAATTGTGTCGATGTTTCAGCACAGTCATGATAATATTAATTTATCTTAGGTTTGCTCATACAAATTTGGTACAGAAAAATGATTAACTACATAACATTTAATTAATTCTAAAATGTTGGCCGGATGTGAGATAATACATGTTCTAGTTGGGTCATTTTTCAGGATTCTGTGACCATTTCATGAAAGCTCAGTTTCTTGGTGGTTTTAGGTACTTTAGATGGTGATCTTAAAAATCTTTTTTTTGTCTGAAGGGCGTAGTCGTACAGACGTAGTGAAACACAAAATGTACACTGTCAGTATTCCTCCTTCACGTCAACCTTGTATGAGACTGCCGTGAGAGAGGACCGATACGTGAAGCATATGCTTAAGATCGAGGGTTCAACCATCTACTAGACCATTGGTGTTGTCTTATTGCTTTGGTAAAAAAGAGAGATGAGACTATATGATTTTCTGTGAATTATAAAAAAAACTTAATGAGGTCACCTTGAAGGTTGCTTATCCTCTGTCTAGAATTGATGATTCTCTAGACTCTCTCTATAACACTCGATGTGTTTTATGCTTGAGTTTGGGTCCTGCTACTGGCAAGTAGAAATGGAACCCATGGATAAGCAGAAATGACATTTATCTAATGTCGTAGGCTCTACAAGTTCCGAATAGTGCCTTTGGGCATTACAGAGCTCCCCTTTTTTTATTTGAAATATGAATGGAAATCGTGCTTGCAAGTTCACAATGGGAAAGCTGTATGATATATTTAGACGATATTGGCAGCTCATTTGAGGAAGAGATGAAGATCCAAGCCAGAGTAGTTGAAAAACTTAGCTCATATCATTAAGAGGAAAGCGCTATGCCCCTTGCTAAGTCATTATGGTACGTGTTATCATGTTTTGGCCAAGATGTCAACATATTGAATGCATAGTGGGAGTTACTTCAACTACAGCAAGCTTGACGATTCTGTCACCTTGGGGAGAAGATGAGAATAATCTTTTAGAGTTAGGAAATTTTTTATTTTACCTCACTACAAACGAGATGTAGGCCTACATGACTATATTTCAAGAAAACATATCCATCCTAAACGATAGCTTTTGTTCCATTAGAGGATAGCTACTGATGTTCTAAGATTAATTACCAAATGTTCCTTCATGAAAACATATTTATCCTGGTGTGTCGGGATTTCACTAAATATATTGTTTGGAGATGCCCAACGGCGAGGCTGTTACTGTTAGAGAAATTATATGTAGGTTTGGTACACCGAGACAGCTCCACACAGATCAAGTGTCAAACGTCTAATCAATATTGTTTCGAAGCTGTGTGACAGGCTAGCGATCGACAATACTCATACTCATAAGATCTCATGATGGTGATGATCATGATGATGGTGGTACACGTTAACCTTGGATAACATGCATGAGAGTACTGACAAGAAAAAGTTGAAAAACTCTACTGATTAAGACGGTCAGATAAATCGACCTGCCTCCCGGACTATTAGAGCAAGACATTAAAATTCCAAATTTTTATCCCACTTATTCCTTCCTTTGGAAATGCCATTTGTCATCTCATGAATTCCTGTCCTCAGATCATTTTGAAATGCCCTGAGGGGCATACCAGATTTAATATTTTGAGATGACATTCCCAACTCATCTGGTAAACACCGAAAGCCTCGTATTCATCTAGGACTGGAGTTTTATTTTTTAGTTCAGAAACGGTTGTGACGCAGATAAATCAACCCTTTATTTTCTGGGCTCACTATGCTGTGCTCATAGTTGCGCAAGTGATACGATCTTGGAAATGGCTAAGCATTATTGCTAGGTCCGAGCTGGGCTCGGACTTAGACTGCAGCGTCATAAATTCGAGGTCCGAGCTGGGCTCGGACTTAGACTGCTATGAGTTAACGCTTCCTCGTTGACCTTAAATGCCTTTTTGGCACCTTTTAACGCACCCCATGGCACTTTAACACCTCTTTATCGTCTTTAAATGACTTCCCATTGCCCTTTAAAGCCTCTCAGCCAGAAATTTACCACATTCTCGTCGCCCTTAAACGCCTCCCCATCGCCTCATATTCGCCCTTAAACGACACCCTGTTATCTTTTAACGCCTTCCTCTCGCTTCCTAACACATTCCGATCTTCATTCAACGCCTTGGTGTCGCCCTGTATGCTTCTTCGTCGCCCTTTAACGCCTCCTTATTCCCCTTTAACAATTATGTGTCACTTTTCAATGCTTTTTTGTTGCCATTTAACGCCTCCCCATTGCCCTTCAACGCCTCTATCTCGTCTTTTAAAGCTTCTCCATCAACATCTAACGCATTTTTGTCATCATTTAGCGCTTCTTTGTCACCCTTGAATGCCTTCTTGCTGCCCTGAAATGTCTTCTCGTCGCCTTTTAACGCCTACCCATCACTCTTTATCACCTTCTCATCACCATCTAACGCCTCTCCATCGCTCTCTAACGCATCCCCATCACCCCTCATCACTTCCCCATTGTCACTTAACGCTTCCTTGTAGACGTTTAATGCCTCTCTGCCACCTTTTAAGGCACCCCGTTGCACTTCAACGTGCTCCATCGTTCTTAAATAACTTCCCCCTGCCCCTTAACGCCTCCCCGTCGGCCTTTAACGTCTTTTTGTCGCCCTTAAATGCCTCCCCATCGCCTTCTCCCATCTCCATTTTTAAAACGCCTTTGTGTCGCCCTTCATGCTTCTTTGTCGCCCTCTAGCACCTCCTCATTTCCCTTTAATGTCTATACAACGCCATTTTACGCTTCTCCATGGACCTTTAGCGACTGTGACAATTTAACACTTTCTCGTCTCCCTTAAACACCCCCATCTCCTTTTGCGCCTCCACATCGCTCTCTAGGGTCGTCCCAACATCTTTAGCCCTTACTAAACTTTAATGGCGTTTCCTCGCCTCTCCATCAGCCGTTAACGCCTCATCTCCATTGCCTATTAGCGTCATTCGACGCTTTCTCATCGCCCCTTTAATGTTCCAAGCCACCTTTCAATGCACCTGTTGCACCTAAACGCCTCCTTATCGGCCTTTAACACATCTACATCGCCTTTTATTGTCTCTTTGCACCCTCTAGTGCCTGCCCGTTGGCCTTTAGTGCATCTTGTCCTCCTTTCAAATGTCTTTTTGTCAAACTTTAACGCTTTGCTGTCGTCCTATAGCGCCTCTCCGTCGCCCCTTAACCCCTTCTCGTCACTCCCAAACGCATCTCCTATCACCCTTAAACGCCTCCTCATCGCTTCTAGATGCCTTTTCATTGCCATTTAACCCCTCTGCCCTTATACTTGTAATGTGTTGTTGTCCCTTGATATTTTCCCAGTCAAATGGATTTTTTCACCTTGAACATGTTTATTCATCAAAACCATAAGATTAGCCAGTCGATATCATGCCAAATCGAGTTTAGCCATAGACCACCAAAATACCACCATCCCAAAATCACACGAAAAAAGGTATTACACTTCTTCCTTGTTTTGTTTGGTAAAAGTCATATTTCCCCTTACTTGAACTTAAAATTGACCTTTTGACCTTGAATCATAACAAAAATAGCATAAATAAATTTGCCAGTCAAAAGTACACGAAAAAAGGTCTTACACTTTTACTCCTACCTTTTGTTGCAAAATCATATTTGACTTTGAAATTGCCTTCGACCTTTAATTTCCCCCCTGACAAGATGACATCCGAAAGTTTCTGGATATATTTACCATTGTCATCAATAATCAGCCCTAAGAAAGTAATTACATGTATACTCTGGAAAGGGATCAAGCCCATAATAGGCGTATATATCAGCTATACAAAAAGAGCTTAATAATGCAGAAAAGTGAATATTTATATTCTTCTTACCATTTTGACCTTCAGTGACCTTGGGGTGATCTCGACATGACCTTTGTATAATATCCCAATAACACATAGTCCCACCCCATAGCTGACTAAGACGATGAGATAAATCGAGACTAAGAGATTAAACGGTTGACAAAACAACTTTTTTCAATATCATGGCATAAATATATTGCAAAAAAATTCTGTTATGAAAAGTGGTTTCCATGGTAACCATATAAACCCTCAAACTATGCATTTCCACTCAATTTGTGATACTGTTTGGGGGCAGGTGTACTTAGTTACATTTTGCATTGGTTTTACGTATCTACTGTATTTTAAAAGTAGTATTATGATAGCTTATGACTTTTACTTAGAGATACAGCACATTTTTTCGACGTATTTGTCAAAAAGACGTTACCATGGGAACTTCCAATTTGTGACGTTGTGCACAGTGATGTGCAAGTAAGAATGAGAGATTCGAAAACTAGACAAAATTTCATGCAAGAAAAAGTTGAAAAACTCTACTGACTAAGACGGTCAGATAAATCGACCTGCCTCCCGGACTATGTTAATAGAGGGTATCATGCTTTGTGGATTTTTGCTGCTGCAATGATATATGTTTCCTCTCATTACCGAGCACGGTTTATTATATTTTTACATACGAAGCCAACGTAGCCCACGTTAACTATTTTGAGACGCAGCTATCACATCTCTAGAGGTCACTGACTTTTGTCTGATCCCTATTCACATGCTTTAGGAGAGTCCCATAAATAGCTGCTAAACTCCCCAAAATCACCTGTGTTGAATGAGAGCCTTCAGGCGAATACAATGGAACAATTGGGGTGTTATTCCTTTTGATATGTCGAGGTGTCAACAGATCTACTACCATTATGCTAATGCCTCGCATTGCTTGACTGATCCTCGGGATTAAAACAGTGTTTATGAAACAATGCGGATTGCAACATCAAACATGATTAGGATTGCTCGATCCGCAGTATAGTATTTCAAACCTTAAACCACTAAGAACGACTGTAATCGTTTGTTAATCCGTTTTATTAGCCGACCAATCACTGAGTAATTTGCGCGACACAAGTTTATGTGGGTGAAAAGTATATATTATTGCTTGGTTTTAAACCAACCAATTATATGTCGTTTTAAATATTATCACTACATCCCCTGTTGATCCCCACAGTAGGCTAAATTGTTTGTACATTACAAGCCTTTAGTAAACTGTTGCAATCCGCCTGAGCTCTGAAACCACCTGCCCATTCCAGACAAAATCATTTTTTGTAGGTTCCAATGCGGAGCCAACTTCTGACACTTAGATCAAAACTCGGTCCCCAGCAGCCTCCATTAGCATTTCATGGCTCAGAACCTCATTCAAAGTGCTCGTGTTCAACAACCTCGGCCGAGACAGGACATGACACACATGCGTAGGAGAGCAACTAAAGGGCATGATAGGACAGAAAAGGGCAAAAAACTAGACATGACAGGACAGGGCTAGAGGCAAATACATGAGAGCACGGGACATCAAATAGAAGGCTAGGCTATTAGAGAAAAGGTCAGTGTAGTGTATGATAGGGAGAAACACGACAGGGCAGGACAGGATAAGACAGAGAATGACAGAACAGGAAAGGAAAACTGAACAGACAATTAACGAAATGACAAAGTATGTCAGGGTAGGATTAGACAGGACAGAACAGAACAGGACAGGGCATGACAGGGAAGGACAGAGCAGGACAGGGCAGAATAGGACAGTACAATCAGGGTACGATATGTCTTTTTGATGATCACTCCCGCCCTGTCCTTTTACTTCGGAGTCTGTGCACTACATTCCATGTGTTTTTGCTTGCTTGGATGTTACGACCCATATTATGAGGGTATTCCCATCACTGTCACAAAAATGAGCGGTATCGATGATTAGAACACATTGCTTGACTGTCCAGAAATACCATGCATACATTTAGATTTAGATCGATCCAACATTACTGGGCCAGCATCAATTTTTTGTCCCATTGGTGCCTGTATCAGTATCTACTTATACTGCCTTTTGACATTAATATCATTAAACCATATTCTAATAAAATTTGGTACTTTTATTGTATAGTCCAGTCCCTGTCCAACAACCCCGTGTACATTTTGATGTACCCGAAATTTGTCAATGGTTCCATATAGAGGGACCACTCCCTGATGAAAATGACCAGGGTAGACCAGCAGGGCCTAACTCGGCTACGAGCATTATTTAAAATGGCCGCCAGACGACATAATAAAAAAAATTGTCCAAAAATTTCAACTTATACCTCGTTTTCTGCTAATTTGAGGTCCAAGAATTCATTTGTCAGGTTTTGTTGACGATATAAGTAACCAATGACATATAAATAAAAAATTGCCGCCAAACGACATAAATTATATATTGAACTATATTTGTCAAAAAATCTCAACTAATATATTTTTTCGACCCATTTGAGGTCCAGGAATTCATTTGTCAGGTTATTTTGACGACATAAGTAACCATTGACATATACATCCAAAATGGTGGCCAGCTGTCCTCTAAGAAATATAATTTAATAAAACTTTTGTGAATGCGATCCCTCGACAATTGGATCTGAAGGAACATCTTCAAGATTTTTTGACAAAAATTATTATAGTTCAATATTTAATTTGTTAATATGTCGTTTGGAGGCCATTTTGGATTTATATGTCATTGGCTACTTATATCGTCAAAAAAGCCTGACAAATGAATTCCTGGACTTCAAATTACTCAAAAAACAACATGATACGCATGACACATGGCCTTCAATTACATGTCTCATTATGATTGGACCAATCCGTTTATGTCAATGCTGACAATTTGATGTCAAGGTTAGCGCTAGAAGTAACAGCTGCAAGCAAATAGTCATATAAGGCAGTAACCATTATTATATTTAAGAGCATATAATTATAATGTATTGCAACATAATAAAAAGGAGATCGATGTGCATCACGGCCAACTGGTAAAGATTAAGACAAGAAAATATAATTATATGCCTATGTTTATATAATTATATATTTGAAAATCTAATAGAAGACTTACGTGCATTTACAACAATGTATAGGTCTACACTCTTGTTCAATCTGTATGCATGTATGAGTATTAATTAATTTAGGAATAGATTATGGTTTTGTGTCAGTGTGATATCAGATTCAGATTATTTTTTTTTTTCATAACAATTACAAATATAATTCACATATGCAAAAAAAATCTTGAATATTAAACAATAATCCTAACAAAGTGTATTGCCGGAATCTTCAGCCGCTACAAGACCGCAGCCTCTTAACTGCTTAGCCGGCCATATCACCTATACAGCAAAATAATTTAGAATTAGAGAATCTCAGTCAGTCAGAATGAGAATGGATAATAGATCTTTTTGTTCACTCACTACTAGAGGCTCTATTCTCATCATATGCCTAAAAGTCAGATGGGCTTTTAACCGCTAGAGCACTGATGTCGACTATTATACTTAAAAGTAATATGTGCTTTCAATCTTAAAACACTCACAAATGTTGGGACTTACATTTCACGTGTAAGAATCACACAATGTAAGAATCACACAAGTGACTGAAACTGTAAATTGAATATATTAGTGTTCTATTAAATAAAAAATACAATACAGTACAGTAACCGCATTGCCGAATAAAAATTCAATCTCCTGCCCTGAATAAGTGAGTAAGGCCGTAGTGGGAAATCATCAACTGATCATACCATGAAGACAAAATTGCCGGAGTAGTGATTTTTCACTGGCCATCTGGCGGATCTGCCACCAAGTAATAATATCGTGCAAGCTCGTTTTATCATGCACATCGTATGTAGCTATTTTGGTTTGGAGATGGGCGGGGGCCCTAGGGTAGTGGTTAGCACCGCTGCCTTTCACGCCAGAGTTCGGAGTTCGGTTCCCGTTCTCGGCGGTTTGAAAGAAACAAAAACGTTTCTTCCCCATCCACGTGGGAAAGTCAGTATTGTGGGGAGCCTCCGCGACCGAGAGATAGCGTGCTCAGCCTCAGACCGCCAGCGCTCGAATTTCGAATGCTGTGTCTGGAGGACAGTGTCACCTCAATCATCTCACCATCCTCTGGAGGTTCTCCTGGCCCAGTTTAGCCTATATGTGCACAAAGGTGGCCTAAAGCCCGATTCATTTCATTTCATTTTTTGTTTGGAGATGATCCGTAGCCGTCGTGTGGCTGTTGTAATTATTACATCACCCAGAAAGGTTACGTTTTTCGTATTGTTGGTTGGTCTGTTTGTCTGTCCATCGGATTAAGTAATGAACAGATTTTCTATAAAAGTTTTAACAGATGTGTGTATAGGGCCAGGGAACAATTGGTTAGATTTTGGAGGGGCTCCGGATCACGATCCGGCCATATGTCGGCCAGGAGCCGGATTTACATTTGCATACAAATTTTATCAGAGGTGTGTATTGCGCAATGACCAATCCATTACATTTTGGGGATGATCCGGTTTACGAGCATTAATTTTGGCGGAAGTTTGCAGTCTCTGACTGACTCACTCTCTAGCTATAGTGATTTTGTTTTAACAATATATATTTTATACTAAGTCTTGTTTTTGTCTCACTATACAAAGACTTAGGTTGTGAGTGTGTATAGTATTCTGAGATTTGCCTCTTTTATACTTTGTGGTTGAAGATCGATTAGTTCGTGGCTGCTCACCAAGCTTCGAGCAAAAAAAATAAATGTATCCATTCCCGTGTTGATGCTGGATAAACAATATATTATAATATAATTGTAAAGGCAAAACTGTATAATCTTAACAAGCCAAAAGTTGGCCAGGTTGATATCTCACAGTCAAAATTACTTTTTTTTATAATAAACAGATACAATTATAAATAGATTATCCGTTTAACGCTTCAACAGTCAAATTATTTAATTGGAGTTTTAACCCATTTGAACTTGCCTCTCGCTGACGCGATCCACAACTACAAGTGGGTGAAAATTATTCAGATTTGATGAAATGATGAATTGTGTTGATTTATGTCACATTTTATCTTTAACATGTTTAAAATCTGGTATTTAGTGTGCAAATAAAACATTAAAAAAACGAATATAATCGGGACGAGTGGTTGAAGGATTAAACATAGTTTGTGCTTGAAAAAACCGTGACTACCAGTATGGATCACTTTCAGCATATCCCAGTAAGGGGTCTTGTCAAGTTAAAAAAATTCAACGACGTTGGCCCAACATCGTATAAATGTTATACAAATGTTTTGTGTTTACTGGGATCCCTTCGTTGGCTGAATATCGCATAGTTGATTACCCCCGGTATTACTGTTGAGATCGGGACCGATGATTGAAGCAAGTTAAAGGGCTCGTCAACCATCCGATAGCTATTGCCAAGTCACGCATAAAACCACGTCTCTGGCAATTATTTCTAACCGCGACAGACTCTTACCGTGAAACCGGAAAACAAAATATTGTAGTTACTTTCTAGATTTTCAAGTTTAAAATGTGAAAATATGAGATATTTCCCAGAAGAATTTTATATATTTTCGAATCAAATGAGTACCAAACAGCGTGTAAGGTCACTCCAATTAGGTGATCAGAAAATGATGCAGTGGTTAAAGCTGTCTGTTTGGAAAGTCGCATATCGTGGACTCGAACCCCACCCTGGCCGTCAAGTTTCAAGGAAGCAAAATATTTTTTCTCGCTCAGTCGTAAAGATTCAATATTGTTGGGAGCCTCTGTGACCGTGAGGTAGCGTGCTCAGCCTCAGACCACCAGGTCTCGAATTTCGAATCCTGTGTCTGGAGGGCAGTGTCGTCCCATTCATCTCACCATCCTCAGAAGGTTCGTTTGCTTTGCCCAGTTTAGTCTATAATGTGCGCAAAGGTGGCATTAAACCCCTTTCATTTCATTTGTATTATGAGCAACATTCTAAAAACATGTCACAACTAATTAAAGTTAGAATAAAGTCCTTTTTAATGATATGGCGTGTATATGTACTTTTGTTTGTTATATGACTAAGGTATGATTAAATTATAAACTTGATTATCATAATTACGAATAATCTGACCAAATAGCCGTAAATGTAAGCCCACACAATCCTGTAAACAATGAGATCGACGATCAGATAATCAGCATAACATTTATAGTATTACGTAATATTGTAATAATGTATGCACTTAACACTCACTGTTTTTATTGGTAATAATTCTTAAAGTTAATTCTGCCTCGACGTCCGTTAAAACATTGTTTTGTCTTTTATTTTGCTATATTTCTGCATAATCGGAAAGTGACAGATTTACCCAACGCACTTTATTTTATGACGAACATGCCTCACAACAAGTTATTCATGATCAGTCCAGCGTTCTACTTAAACCTTTGCCCGCTTAGACTAAGTTATCTTATTTAAATTTGCATCCACTTGACGTTGTGTCGTGCTACCGCGACACAACTTCAAACAGGTGAAAATTATTCATATTTGTTTAATTTGAGAGAAACATTTGCAAATATTGATGTTAAAACACTCATTCTGTTTCCAATAACAGTGATTTGAGCAGCTAATAAAACACATTAAATGGGCTTGTTTAATTTCCAGCCTTTACTGTATTTATCGGGCAGTCTATATGGTAGTCTGGGAAACTCTCCCGCTGCTAAGACTCGCTAGAGACGAGATGTCGTTGAGATGTGAGAACACCATTATCGCGACGGCATTCTCAGCACGTCTGAAGTCCAATGCCAAAAGGCAGCATCTGCTTACTTTGCAAGTAAGCAGATGCTGCCTTTTGGCTTTACACGTCTCTATACTCATGATACTCAGTCACTTTCTGGAGCCTGTGGAGCCTGTGCTGTTGCAAAAGGTAAATGGTTAGAGGTAAAACCGCCATGATCCGGACTTGAATCTGGTGGCAGGAGGAGTACAGCAATGTCATATACCGTCGCCTCGGAGCTAAATGACACTCGTTAGAGAGGCAGATAGGATCGTTTAGCTCCGAGGCGACGCTACATGATTATGTTAATTATACTAGTATGTTAGGGGTTTTTTCAATTAAAAAACAATCCAAAAATCTGAGAAAAAATTCGGATTAATCAGACCTCAAACAACCCACCACCCTATGCAATTTTTTTTCGAAACATTCGGAAACATGAAAACAACACAAAAAACACAACATTTCCACCCACCCACTTTCGAGTTTTTCTCGGATATTTGGATTTTTTTTAACTTGACGAAAGCCCTTACACTATGTCCTGAAGTCGGGAATTAAAGGCCCAAATTTAAATATTATTAAAGATAATTATTGTAATACAACTTTTAAAGTCAAGTATAATGGAGTACTTAGCAATAATTTAGAATATAATTGAGGTGTACGACAAGGAGAGAGCTTATCGCCTTTTTTGTTTATTCTCTTCCTGAGTGATATTGAAGGAGTATTTGAAAGTGGGGATTTTAGAGGAACAAATATGTCGGATATCACTATCAGGACACTGATGTATGCCGCTGAGCTCAGCATTGCTATCCTGCATGAATACTGCACACGGTGGAAATGAAATATATATATTGAAATATCAGCTGTCGTTATTTTTAGAAAAGGTGGATCGTTGTCAATGAATGATCATTTTTTCTTTGGTGATGCACTATTAACCATATATAACAAATACATATTCTAATTTAGGTATGTTTTTAAGTGACCTGGGTGAAATTAATGTATTACAAAAAAACATTGCAAATTGTAGTATGTACTATGGCTCTTTTCAAGTTGTATAAAAATTTGCATCATTTACACAATCCCAAAATACACTTTCAATGTGAATTTTTTGATAAATTAATATAATAATTTTTGACTACGAATGTGAGGTATGGGGATGTTATAAAGCCCCCCTGCTATAGAAAGGTTCATCTTTGATTTTGCAGACGCATTTTGCATCTTTTGAAATCTACTGCAATGTTTTTTTGTTACGGTGAAATGGGAAGATTTCCATTGGCAGCTACACAAATTAAAAAATTATAACACTTAAAATTAACCCATTGATGTATAATTTATATAGAAATCAATATGAAAAATGTGAACTCGAACAGGGCGATAATTGGGCTACCAAAATCAAGGAAATGTTAAATACTTTTAGTTTTTTAAACTATGCAACCAACGTTAAGTTAATTAAAGAAAATATAATTTGTTCAAAATATATGAATGTTATCAAAGTACAAAAACACAGACAATTGCAATATCCCAGTGGTTAGCGGAAAATGCTATCACATAAAAGTTTATAATGAGCGTATGTGTACAACTTGTAATGGTCTTGAGGATGAGTACCATTTGTTATAGAATGCCATATTAACACAGATATCAGAAGTACATATGTGTCACCTTACTATTTTGCAAAAACCAATAATGTCTAAATTTAGTGAGCTTATGACATGTGATCGACGTAAAAAAATTCTTAAATTAGCTGCATACATATTTGAAGGTTTTAAACTTTTACCTGAACCATACAATGTATATTGTCATTTGAAATATCATCGTTATATTTTATTTATCTCCTCGCCAAGATGCACACACTGTGTGTTGTTTGCAGAGTATGCTTGTAAATGCACACAGGCTCCCAGGAGCCTATTGCTGTTGCAATAAACCATTGATTGATATGTCGGTTGAGACAAAAGGTTAAACTGTATGATAGATTAATTTTACACTTACTTATGTGATAGTGATGTTCTGATTAATTAGATGGATCAGATGGATTGTATATATTGACTGACTGACTGACTGACTGACTGACTGACTGACTGATTGATTGATTGATTGATTGATTGATTGATTGATTGATTGATTGATTGATTGATTGATTGATTGATTGATTGATTGATTGATTGATTGATTGATTGATTGATTGATTGATTGATTGATTGATTGATTGATTGATTGATTGATTGATTGATTGATTGATTGATTGATTGATCGCCTCTTAAGGTATCACCACCCCAAATGCCGCTCCCATTGAAATACATGTAAACTGCCTCAATTCCATGGGCCGATTTCACCCTTTTTCGACAATATCCACCTATAGTATCGCATATCATGACAAAACCTGATCTGTCCTTTTTCAAAAAACAGGTCCGATATATGTTTGGTAGCCAGACAGATTTTGAGCAACAGTCCATGACGTGTATAAACGTCAGAACAGCTCAAAATTAGCTCTAATTCTTACCTTCTGTCACAGACCAGACACACATCCTTTTAACCCACTGTACCCCTGCGAGATTATCATGAAGCAATTAGTCTATATCTGATATCCTGCATGACGGAAACAAAGTGTGTTTATTAAATATTCACAAAATTACAGCCTGTTTATAATTTTTTTTTAATTCAACAGAGGTTAGAACAGAAGCATTACAAATATTTTGTGGTATGATTCCTTTATTAGTAGACACCTGGCCGGATTTCGCCTTATTTAGGGTGGTGAGACCTTAACAATTATTGCTTAGCCTTGTTTTTTATTTTAGTTATTGATTAAGATCACTGTGTAATATGTGTGTGTACTAATTATAAGAATCTGTTAATATCTGTTTATGCAACAATTAAATCTGGAATTAGTTTGTTTTATTATCACTTTCAGCGCGGGGACCGTCTTTATACGTAAGAATCTGACGTCTGTAGACGTGTAAATACGGTCCACGCACTGAAAGAATTAACATATTTATAATGGTCGTAGACCCATAACATAAGTATTCAAAGGAATCGAAAAGATCTAACTAAAACATTCATTATGATTTTAAATTGAGATAAAAACCTTCCATGGTTTTTACAAAATATTTCGGCGTTGTAAGGGTTACTATTACTGACATGTTCAATACGCATAATAAGAGAATATTTGATACAGTCCCCTATCGCGGATATGTCAAGCACCATCCGCAACCGACTGAAGTATTTGAGGTATTTTGATGGATGTTAAAAAAATTCACGGCTAAGTACGACGATAGTCGTTCTTAACCCTTTAAGCCCTCATGATGCATTAAAGCATCATTTTATATCCTTAAAAACAGACTTAATTTTCCTACAACTAGGGGTTTTAGAACGAAAATTTCCATGAAACTGGTTTACCATTACATGGCAATTTTCTTAAATTTTTAAACCACATCAAATCATCTTCATCCACTACAAGTCGAGAATTGCGACAGCAATTCGCGGCTTGTAGTGGATGAAGATGACAATGGTAAATTCAGGCCTGAAAGGGTTAATCCGTTTCATTATCCGATTAAATAAATCACTCACGCTGGGAGCGAAATGTGTGTTTAAACATCACGATTTGCAAATGTTTGGTATCAAATTACACTTGAAGTAACTATTGGTGTAATCATTTTTATTTCATGGGGATTTCAAAGTAGCTACTTGAGGTAGATATAACTTCAAGTGGGTTGAAATTTATATTATTTATTTTGCGGCTTAAGGGGAAAATAAACAGTATCCAAAGGGAAATAGGACAAATAATAGGGTTTGTTATTGTTATATAGTTATAGTTATCTGGTTCAAAAGACCAAGGTTCTTTTTTGATATGATATCATCATAAATATCTTAGTTAGCGCTTTCCGCTTCATTTGAATACCTGTTATGGGTGGGCTATACGGCCATTATGTCTTACACTTTCAGTGCGGAGATCGACTTTGGACTTTAGACGTCAGAATCTAACGTCTGTAGACGTCAGATTCTGAAGTTTGAAGTCAGTCCCCGCACTGAAAGGGTGAAAATCAAATACACATTTTTGAAAACAATTTTAATGGTGATTGATGCTTGGTTGTGAATTATGCGAAAGACAACACAACATTGGTCAAGATTTATTATACATCACTCACCAACTATTAGACTGGTGGCAAAATGTATTACCCTGATCCTGATAAGTTAGTTTATTGAAATTTTCAACCACTTGAGGTTGTGGATCGCTACCGCGATCCACAAGTGGTTGAAAATTACGTATATTTGTTTAATTTGCGACCGAACATTTAGAAAACTTGATGTCTGCACAGTCATTTCATGTCCAATTATATGAAACTCAATGACCTCGACCTCCTTTGTTTTCACCTAGCTGGCTAATACAATGAGGTATGGGGGAGGGTTCTTATGTAACCTTGTTTTCACCGAGTGACGTCACTGCGTTTCACAGAATAAAGTATGGGGAAGGGGGTGTTATATAACCTTGTTTCACTGAGTGACGTCACTGCGTTTCACAGAATAACAGTGATTTATTTAATCGGTTAATAAAACGGACTAACCCTTTAACAGCCGGTGCCGCAAATATTCGCGTTTTCCTTTTTTATCAAGTACCGCATTTTAAATATGTTAAAAATAAAATATGACATCAACCAGCAAGATTTGAAAAGAGTTGACCTCCATTTTGTCAAATCTGAATAATTTTCACTCACTTGAAGTTGTGGATCGCGTCAGCGAGATACAACTTCAAGTGGGTGAAAATACAAATTGAATAATTTGGCGGTTAAAGGGTTAAAAATACTATTGTTGTGATCAGCAGGCAAAGGGTTGATTTATTTTTGGTAGACATCTGATTGGGATCTGGGGTGGAAATTGAGTCAATAATTGGTTAATAATATCCAATCTATTATCCTATCGTAGGATTAATAATAGATAAACAGGCTGTTATTGTCATAACTCTTCATTTGAAATCTCCCGTGAATGGTAATATCCTGTCCCTTCCGATCAAACGCTCTCTACATATAAAATCATATCCTGGCTAATATAAAATATACATTGGTCCGCAATTATGATGTATGGTCAGATCGACATGGTGGCGGCATTCTACCAAACTAACCGGACAATTTTAAAGCCATTTTAAAAAATCATTTGGATCCGAAGAGCTACAACAAAAACTTTTCAAAAGATAATGGCCTAGAAATGGGTCTAATTTGCATATTAAAATGACCGCCACCTTGATGTTAAAATTTGCCATATCTCAGTGACCAGTCTAATTGTAGGTTTCTGCCCAATACATTGATGCCAGTAGTGTTGTGATTCACCGTCAATGTCACAGACTGGCATCCAGGTCATTTCAAGCCCACTGAAATAAACCTAATCAAGCACTTCAAATATCTTCCATGATGTATGATATAAAACCTTCTAAATTATATTATGCCATATTTCGGTAACCAGCCAGCATGTCGTCGCAACTAATGACTCTTAGACCATGGGCTGAAAGTCGAAACCCTCCCCCCTGGGCAAACTATTTGTATACCAAGTTACTTTAGGGTGTTCTGCAGATTTTCTATGCATGGATAAGGTCACAAGGGGTCACCAAAGTATGGTATCCTTGACCCTTAGGATTGTATAAGAATGTCTTATATAAATAGGTCGAAACCCAAGCCATGTACACATGGTGATATGGGTTGGTGTAGGGTCTCATAGGGGAGTTATCCAAGGCTATGGTAAGGTCATCTCAAGGTCACAGCAAGGTCAAATCAGCTCAAAACAGTTAAAAATAGATTATTTGCCCACCACTTTCAATAAAACGGTCGGAACCCAGCCCAAGTACACATGGTGACATCGGTTGATGGTTGGTTCCATAGGGGAGTTATCACAAGGTCATGATGAGGTCATTTTTATGCCACAGTAAGGTCAAATCAGCTCAAAGCGGTGGACAATAACCAAATTTCGTTGTTTTTGCTAACATTCTCACTTGTAATGTATATGATGGCTTGAAACATACACACACAGGACATACGTTTGTTCACCCCCAATTGATGGCTATTACACAGATGCTTAATGCCTTAATTGAATCACAGCATATGAACTTAAACCCGGATAGTTTATATAATTTGTCTACAGATCATGAACGAAAATATATTCATGATGCTATATGAAACATAATTAGTGTCACAATTAATATTTAGTAGGGTAGCCACGTGATGTTATATTGGCCGCTGCTCTTCTGAGCAAAGAAGAAAACACTGTTCTGATCTTTAAAACACAAATTCTGTCAGAACTTCTGAATAATGGTGCTTTTATTTATTTACGTGTGGTTGGTTTGACCTCTCATGCGTCCTTTTCATGCAACTTCAGATGTTTTTAAAAAGGATTTACATCTGGAGACTGCGGAGGAAATGGCATCTTGTGTCTATCATTGTTTTTGAATCATGCCTACATTGTCATGGCTCTGTGGCAAGGAGCATTGTATTGTTGGAACACAAATGGGTGTTGTTGGTCCCTAAACATTTGCCCTACTGACTCAAGCAAATTTCCACACATGAGGTCAATGTGAGAATACTGGCTGACATTTTCATCAACCACCACCAAATTGCCAATGCAAAGAAACTGATGCTTCCCAAACCATAATGGAAACGTTTCGAAGTAGCCGAAATCGAATTGTGTCTGGAATCATACTCCATCAATTATTTCTCCAACATCCTTCACTTCCATCATTAGTGTGTAAAATAAAATTACACTCATCAGAGAGCACCACAAAGGACCAATTGCCATTGGTGGCCGCCCAGTGCTGAATTATCTCGGCCCACCTGAAGTGATTCTGCCAGTTTTGTTATTAACCATTAGGGTTTTTTTCTTGCCACCAGGCTGAATATGTCCCCTGCATGTATGTAGTCGTCATCTAACAGTTGTTTATGACAAATGCATACCAAAAACGTGCTCCAGTCAAAATATAACTCCGAGATAGTCTTCAAACGTCCCAAACTTGGCAGCATCTTCAGACGTCTGCCTTCAGGAGCTGACGTCTTTTTCCGACGACCATGCCAGCGTCTCTTTTCATTCCTGCGTGATAGTCTGTACCTTGCCCAAATATTTTGCACTTTTTTATTGCAGCTGAACTGCGCTGCAATTACATGATTTTAAATCCCATTACATTTGAACCCTATAATTTGAATTTGATTCCCATTACAAATGTCTCCACTGGAACCCATAATTACAATGCACAGACATACTTTTGCATGAGCATGTGTAAAACATATGTGGATAACGTGTCACACAGCTTAAAAGCTTTAAATCATGTCGGTATAGTATATGAGGTGGCCGCTCAGTAGTGATTGGACTGCAGTTTGTGCATGAATTGCGTGGGGGTGAATAAACTTATGTCCAGTGTGTGTAGCTAGATCTCAACACAGACCTACACCAAAACACCCCCTATAGGTTAGATGAATAAGATAAAGGTTGCAGGGTCCCCCCCCCTTTCAGCCCTTTGCCAACACTGTTTAATATGGCATAAATAGACCAAATAGCACACTGATGTTATATTTTGACCAATGGACAATATACATTGATTACATCTGATAAAGCCCAACCTTAGTATACATTATATATGGCGTCATTGAGGCATATAGTGTTTTAAATAGGCTTCTAAATCCGTCACTATGGCCAGAGCGTGACAATAGCATTAATGGCTTGACGTGGCAATAGTTTAACAGTTAACCCTTTGGAGCCGAGCCTCCTGGGGATAACTGCCTCTCTCACCGAGCCTCCTGTAGGGGGCTCTTAGGTAATAGGGTGTGCACTTCTGGATAAAATTGTGAATTTTGGCACACAAATAGTTAAGATATCGCTCTACAGGAATTTTGATGGAAGCAACTTGGTACGTCCACATTTTGGCCGGCATCTTGGTTTTCAAAATGGCCGCCACTTGGGATCTATATTCAGCAATATTTCACAATGGAAGACAATTGGAGAGCTCGTAACAAGCTGATTTTTTCATGAAAGAACCCTAAAGGTATCTAGATTAACACAGAAAAACGTTCTTGAAAATCCTTCTCATGCACTCTGACATATTCAAGATGGCGTCCAAGATGGTCGTCAGCGTATAGTCATATTTGATAAATAGCGTAAAATGATCGAGTTTAGATCGATTTTCTTTTGTAATACACCATTTCAAATAGTTTTGTGGCCAGCAAAGCTATATAGACCACCCCCAGCAATTTTGAAAACATATTTAACCCTTTTATCCCAAGAGGCTTTTTAGCGAACGCCCCTGTAATCTTTATTGGGACAACATTATTATTTATAATCAATTAATTAAGTATTAATTGTGATGTATATTGGTTTCAGTAATATAGCTATATTAAAAGCACGCTTATTGGTCAATTGATTTGTATTTTTAGTTATTCAAGATGGCGTCCAATATGGCTGCCAGTGTATGGGCAGATTTAAGAAATTGTGTAAATTCTACAATTTTTTATCAAATTTATCTTGTAATACATCATTTCAACTAGTTTTATGTTCTCTGAGTCCATCTAAACTCCTCCTAGACAACGTTAAGCAATATTTAGCACCTTAACATGAGGATTTTCAATTAGCGACATAAAACATCCAAAATGTAGTTGGTGAACCACTTAGCCCATAAACCTTTCGAACTGTTTTTCGGGTGTGAAACTGATTCATGTTTTCATAAAAATACTTGATAAATTAATACCCAATTTAGTGCAAATGATCCTCAGGGGCTCTTAGATGTACCATAATGGGCTACTGTACTTAAATGTGTCTACTTTCACTATCATACTTACATTATGAACATATAGAGGCTGAAAATAAACCATAGAGGATATTTCTGATCAAACAACAAGCTCACGGTATTCCGGTGAACACAACAGCATGGGCAGTAATGCATCTTTTGTGGATGAGTGAACGGGGAGGTCAATCAAGTGTCTTAGATAGGAAAACAGGGAGCTGACATGAAAAGCATGCAGTTATTTGCGGTTGAATGCCGGTGGTGTTCCAAAATGCTTCTATTCCAAAACTGCGTAGATTAGTCAGAGCATAGGGTTAACTCTATGGTCAGAGCCAAGAAGCAGTTCCAGGATACAGAACAAACCCACAGGAATGATCATCAGCGGTATGATCACCAGCTAAATATTCGATATTTGCAAAAAAATGTTTTTTTACTGCTGAGAAGAAGGACACTTATATTAGTTCCAATAAAAATGCCTGATTAGTTATAATGAGCATTTATAATATGCTGAAGAACTATCTGATAGCATTCGGTTTTGGCTGGTCAAAGGGGCCGATTATTCATTCTCTCAAATACCCTTGCCCTATGCAAACTCATTACGTGGTCACACAAGGCTGCAACTCTCCGATTCTGGCCACCATCGGTAGTATAGCTAGTTTTATGGCAATCTTCATTTCATATGGTACTGCTTTAATGGCGCACAGAATTCCTATGGAATTGTGATTGTGCTGTATACGTACACCACGATAACAAACCATCTTGTCTCGTATAGATACAAACATCATATGCCTACCTCCAGTCTACGAATACATAGCCGATCTAAATGAATCATCGCTGCCATCCAGTTTTCACTGATGGAGTATGAAAGTTGTTAATTGTCACTTGCACCACAACACGCCGTTTCCGATAATTCTGCAACGTTTTTGAGGCTGGAGAAAGTTTTGATGAAGACCATCGATGTGATATCAACAATTCGAACTCCTCTAACATTACAGGAGAAAAAAATAGTGGCGGTAGCACCATGCCATACGAGTCTTTAGACACCAGTCCGGATATACAACACAGTCAGTTTTATGCCTGATAGGCAGAAACAGCTGATTTTTTTGGTAGATTTGAAAAAAAATATCATGCAGCCCTGTATCATTTAAGACTCCTCTCTAAAATAGTTGTCACACAAGAGCCCTATATACAATGTCATTATAAATACACCACCTTTCCAGCGGCAATTGATCGACGTCGACATACCAGTGCATTAAAGCACCTGTATATTCGTTTAAGTTACATGTATCACTGATAATGTTTTTGATCCAGTATGTGTATGGTGACATTATTACCAGGCGGATACACTGACGATAAGTGGTTCACTCAGAAAACATTACACTTACATGCAATATATCATCAAATGATCTGTCCAACACAAATCAGTTTCACACCTAGAAAACAGCTGTAAAAGTGTATGAGCCATGTGGTTCACCAATTACATTTTTGGGTGTTTTTTGTCGCCAAAATTCAAACTCTCATGTCAATGTGTTAAATATTGCTCAACATTGTCTGAGAGTAGTTTAGATGAGATTACAGACCATAAAACTAGTTAAAATGATGTATTACAAAAAAAAAAAAAATTGAGCTAAAATTAATGAATTTGCACAAATTCTGAAATCTGCCCATACACTGGCAGCCATCTTGGACCACATTTTGAATAACTAAAAATACAAATTAATTGACCAGTGTGAAATCAGTGTGACTTCACTATAACTATATTACTGACACCGATACTTCATTAATACTGAATTTGTTGATTATAAATATTAAAGTTGTCCCAATAGAGATTACAAAAGCGTTAGCTGAGAAGCCTCTCGGAATAAAAGGGTTAAATATATTTTCAAAATAGATGGGGGTAGTCCATATAGATTTACTGATCACGAAACTATTTGAAATGGTCCATTACAAAAGAAAATTGAGCTAAAGTCTATCAATTTACGAAAAAAAAAACATAAATCAGTTTCACACCCGAAAAACAGCTTTAAAGGTTTAAGGGCTAAGTGATTCACCAATTACATTCTGGATATTTTATGTCGCTTATTGAAAATTCTCATGTTAATGTGCTAAATATTGCCTAACGTTGTCTGGGAGTTGTTTAGATGGACTCACAGACCATAAAACTAGTTGAAATGATGTATTACAAAAGAAAATTGCTATAAAATTGAAGAATTTACACAATTTCCTAAATCTGCCCATACACTGGCAGCCATCTTGGACGCCATCTTGAATAACTAGAAATACAAATTAAGTAACCAATATAAGCGTGCCACTAATATGCCTTTAATATAGTATTACTGACACCAATATACATCACCATTAATATTTAATTAATTGATTATAAATAATAATGTTGTCCCAATAGAGATATCAGAGGCGTTCGCTAAAAAGCCTCTTGGGATAAAAGGGTTAAATATGCTTCCAAAATTACTGGTGATAGTTTATATAACTTCAGTGACCACGAAACTATTTGATATGGGATATGACAAAAGGAAATCGAGCTAAAATCGACCATTTTAAGCTATTTATGAAGTATGACTATACGCTGGCGGCCATCTTGGACGCCATCTTGAATATGTCAGAGTGCTCGAGAAGGATTTTCTAGAACGTTTACTATGTTAATCTAGATACCTCTAGGGTTCTTTCATGAAAAAATCAGCTTGTTATGAGCTCTTTAAGTGTCTTCCTTTTCGAGATATTGCTGAATATAGGTCCCATATGGCGGCCATTTTGAAAACCAAGATGGCGGCCAAAAACTGGACGTACCAACTTGCTTCCATCAAAATTCCTGTACAGGAAGATCTTAACTATCTGTGTGCCAAAATTCACAATTTTATCCAGAAGTGCACACTTCATCTCATATATTGACTTAAGAGCCCCAACTACTGGAGCAGTAGACACTATAATTGGTGATATTATTATTAACTATATTTTAACTTTCAAAGGCTCTACAAAATTATCCTGACGGAATTCACAAAGTAATGCTCCATTAATATTATTATAATGCTGTGGCTTGTTGAGACAGTAAATTATGACGTCGTAATTGTATTTATAATTTGTGCTCTATTGTGTTTTTTTAACTTGGTTCATTATACAACATTTAGACTTAAATGGTTAATTTCATACCGATATATCGGTACTTCGGTAATATATGACGTCATAAAAATACCGATATATCGGTACATCGGGTCCAAAGGGTCAAAGGCGCCTTCTAAATATTGCAGCATGGAGCCCACAAATGACCATAATGATGCTCAAGAAGGACTCTCCTTCTTCATAATGCGTCATATTGCCATTTGCGCAACACTATGTTAGAAATGGCTGGATGAAAAAGATATTTAAAAACATTGTAATTATTTTTTTACAATTGGATGGCATCATGCACAAGTGGGCTAACCCACATTTTGACAATTTTGAGAAAAAATCACGCTGCAACGTGAAGTACAGTATTAAACAAATAAATACAAATTAACACAAAAAGGTAACAAAACCAGTGACCACATGGTCTAACCCTGAATGTGAAACTCGTATATTGATCAAGTTGTTGCTATCAATGACATATTTTTTCATTGTTTTTTTAATGTGGGTTAGCCCACTTGTGCATGATGCCATCCAATTTCACATCGCTTTATGGGTCTGTGACAAATATAGACTTATTTAGTATATTAATAGTAAATAGTTTTGTGTTTTTTAATACACAATGTTGAATTACATAATTAAAACTAAAAAAAAAATGTTAATATCAAAATTAATATCAAAATTATACTGTCAGAGTATGAGATTCATCAGTGTCGCAAATGATGAATTTATGCGCTATCAAAGTGTCGCGAATTCTGATTTTTGCGCGCTACAAAACAATTCTGCTGCTTTTTTGCTGTCCATTTGGGCAGCCATGTTACAGCAAGTGGGTGTCATGATAATTTCCAGGTGCTGAGTATCTCTATACCGTTGAAGAGGTACAGATGCCAGTGAATCTGAACTGCAAAATGTGACACGGATTGTCAAGCTAAGCATTAACATTTACTAGAATAAATCACAAATGACAGCAGCCAGACGCAGGCATCCAATATCTCTCCAACCTTTCTCCCAAATCGGAAGATCTATCAAATCTTGATGTGATGAATTGACATCACAAAACACTACACTGGGTCCGTATTCTCGTACAAGTTACGATATATCCTAACTTGTACGATAACATGGTGTCAGATGTGCCAGAGTGGGACGATCTGGGTCACAAGGCGTGCCACGGCCTACAAATCACGTCTACAAGAAACTGATTATTGAAGCTTATTACTAGTTGAATACAACGCATGATTTGATTTTCTTAGTTCGGCTGGTATGATTGTGGATAACGGGAATATGTTCAGTCTCTACGCATAAACCTACTAAAGACCAGCATTAGAATATGTTCTGAATTATTTTTTACTGCAAATGCCACAGGACTCTTTAGCATATGTTTAACCTGTCAGAATTACTGGTAGCTAAAACTTGGGGCCACATACTTAGCATATCATTTTGAGTCACCTACTCTATCGCCTATTTTTAAAATTAGATAATTTGTCGCTCACCTATGTTCGCCCCCTCTAGGTCACACACCAAAATGTGGCTCACGTGACAGTAATCACGTCCCCATGCATTGTGCCTTTGCTGGGTCTGTTATAGAGACCTGTAGTGAATATGATTTGTGGACCCTAATTAGTTCAATTAGTTTAGTTAGAATGGAAATGTTCATGCTTGTTTAAAATATGTTGGATAACCCTGAGTTCCAGACGATTGACCAGGCTTTCAGAACTTTTGGTGCCAAACCAATATAGGCTACCATCATTTGGTGACGACGAAACAGTGGACATGAAAGCTTGGTCTGAGAACAATGCTGATGGAAGGACAATTGGACACGATAAGGATCCAGGGTGATATCACGCA